>JACFYI010003523.1:151186-163264 GCA_014898755.1 Handroanthus guayacan | reverse complement strand
CAACCTACCCTAAATATCTCCACTGAGAATTTGTAGAGTTTAGAAAATTAACCTTTTGTTGATCAAACAATCAAGTTCAATAGACACTATGATAGAAGAAATAATCATAATCAATCAAAAATTAAAAAGGACATAAGAGACGAAATTAATTCATGTAAAAAGATTCTCTCTTAGTTTTAGGAAAGGATATGTAGCTCATAATGGGGAAATTTTATATATATTTTTTAGGTATTGTATATAATAAAATAATATAAATTTTTTAAATATAATTATTATTTTTCTGTTATTCATGTCACATTTTTTTACTGAATTTTGATTTTTTTTTATCGAACTCCAACTAGATGCAGTGAACCCAGATCTTATTAAATTTCAATTTGGATTTGTAATCAATAGTGATAATCCAATTTAGTTTCGAATTGTCATGATTTGATTCATATTTGACCAATTGTCATGTCAATTTTAGGTAAATATATTGAACTTTGAAGTTTTATTCGAATTTAATAATCTAAAGTAATTATTGTAAATTAAACAAACTAAATATCGATATCTATACCTTCTAAGTGAAACTTTATTTGATATGACCTCAAGTATTTTTCCTAAATATTTTGTTCTTTTTTTTTAATATATTTTCATTTATTTTAATACTAGTGTAACTAACCCTATATGTCTATTACATTATATTGAGTTAATTGCCAAAAACTCCCACGTGAAAAGTCTAATTAACAAAAAACCCCCTCTATTATAGATATTAACAAGATACCCCCTCCTGTTAATATTTTCCTCGCTCGCCGCATCTTAGCTCCTTATATTAGTTGTCTACTTGACCAGATGTGTTTTGACAAAAATGCCCTCCTATGAGTAATAATCTTTCATGCACTTTTTCCTCTGAAACATGGCAAAATTTTTTGAATAAATAAGGCTTTCATTTTCTTTCTTTTCTTCGGCCAAAAATTTCACCGCCATCAACAACAACATACGTTGCCGCTTCACTCTCCCCCAATTGGACCAACCCCAGCGCGATCACCATCACCTCGTGGCCGCCATGGTCAAACACATCCTACTCCCGATTATCACCTCCGCAGCTGCTGCCGCAGCGCCCACTGCTGGCTTGTGTGAGCTCTAAAAGATTTGCCATGGCAGCCTTGGGGAATTGCAAATGGGGGTACTGGGGGTTGGGATTTGAAATTGCGTTTTGTGTGCGTGTGCGTGTGTGTGATATATTATATAAGAATTGAATTTTGTTTAGAGATAAAGATTTAATCTTTTTAAGAATATATATATATATATTTATGATATATACACAATATATATACAAAAATTATAGTAGAAAACATTTTGTAACTTGATTAAATTTGGACCATTTAGTTCAAGACAAAAAATTCAATGGTAATAGATAAGGGCAAAAATGACATTTGATATCAAAATAGTGAAAACCAGCTGTATTTATACGCGTGAGACCCCAACATTAGCCAATAAGGGCCTAAATTGCTTACACAAGAGGTTTTTTGACAATTAAAAAAACACAAGGGATAATTGGCTCCGTGAAATTTCACAGGAAAGTTTTTTGCAATTAACCCGCATTATATTCTATAATCCACTCACATATAGTCAAATATTATTTTTTTATGTATATTAATAAAATTAGAGCTATTTATGCCTTTTACCAAAGCATGAGTCCCTATTTGCTCTGGCACAAGCGCTCAACCTTTGACACTTCGATGCTCGGGATTTAGTCAATGGTCCGGGGGCTCTTGTAACTATTACCACATGTTCAATGTATTATATCATAGAACCTAACCACACATAGTTAAATATTATCTTTTACTTATATTAACAAAATTAAAGTTATTTCATTTATATTGGACAATTTACCATCCATAATAAATTTCAAATAATTTCACTAATAGGCATATTTTGAATAATTTAAAAATAATTAGTTAATGAATTATTTTAATTTTTAAAATTTTAAAATATGGTTAAAATTAACAATACGGTCAGAATATTTACATTTTACTCATTCTAATATAGATTTATATGCGTATAATTATGTTAAAGATAAAGACATTAGATATACCCGCATCAAGCGTACACTATTAGCACTTATAAAAAAAGTGCAATAGTAGCTAGTATTATATTCAATTAAGACATCATAGTATTTCAATATGTTCAAAGATCAAATATACTAATTAGCATAAAAAAATCATCCAAGCCACCATACAATAGAAAAATCTTCCAAGTTACAATATTTTTTTTTAATTTTTTTATTTTGAAAATTTTAACTTAAATTTTTTATTATTTTAATCAATATTTTAAATATTTTGATAAAATACAACTCATGAAAAATATTGTGCCTTATAGTTAAAACTTTTATTCTTATTATTTTGAAACTTTTAAAATATTTGTATTAATACATATATTTTGCTTATATTAAATAAATTTATGATGTTATACTAATTGAACCAGTGGATAAACCGGTTGAAGCGTCCAAAACTGTAACCCATTGGGTTACCGATCCAGTTTTTAAAATATTGATTTTCCTAATGCACTATTTTCATAAATTGAAAATTAAATTGATGTTTAAATAAAAATATTACACTGTTTCAAGTGAAATTAAAATTACAAATCAAAGTATTATTCATTTTGTAATTATTACTCAACTTTTGAAATAAAAAATATAATAATTTGTTCATTCACTTTAGAATACATACACCCACATTTTGGAACATGTTGACATTCCCTGTTTCAAATAGTGTTTCATCTCCTATTCCACACCTTTAAATGTATGCCATATATATTGTATTTATTATTAAATATTTTTATAAAAAAATATTTAATACACGTGACATATATTTAAAATGTAAAATAGGAGATGAAAGACCATTTTGAAATAGAGGATCTCATCCCTTTTGGAACATATATAAATACGCACATTGTGCCGTTTTTTGCGGTTATAAAACCAGAAATACTCTTTCTTCCCGCCTATTCAGATGGGAACAGCAATCCTACTTGGAATCTTTCCTTCAACTCCCATCCAAACCGATCCATCTCCTTCCCACCCGCTGAGATGCAATAACATTTTGGAATAATGAATGGATTGTCTTTGATCTCTGCTTGATTTAATCTTTGAAGCATATACTGAGAATTGCTGCTGCTGTTATGGAGGATTACTTAAAGAAGAATTTTGAGGTAGAGGCCAAGAGGCCATCCGAAGAAGCATTACGTCGATGGAGATCGGCGGTTTGGCTCGTAAAGAACCCCCGCCGTCGGTTTCGAATGGTCGCCGATCTCGCCAAGCGCGCCGAGGCCGAGCGGAAACGCCACAAAATTCAGGTTCTTATTGTCTCATTGTCTGCCTCTCTCGTTATAGATACGTGTATTTATGTGTATATGCCTGTAATTTGATTTTTCTGTGTATGTTCATCTTATCATGCCACGCCATGATTTTAATGCAAAATTCGGTTTTAATGTTTTTCCCCTTTTCTGTTTTCTTTCGGAAAGTGATGTTCAGATTTGTCCGATAGGGTTTGTAGTTGAAAATGGTTGTGAACTAATGAAGTTTTTTCCACATCAGAAATTTCTTGAAGGTTGCATTGATGCCTGATTTCTTCTTACTTTTCCACATTCACACACCCCGCGGACACGTTATTTGTGTTGGACGGAAATTGGATTGGAGAAAAAGTCACGAACATAGCTTTTGAATGCTGACCCTTAAAACCAATGAAACTTTGCATTGCAAGCTATAAATGTAAATGAAGCTGTAGTTAGATGGTAAGATCATGCCACACAGGTCAAAGTTTGCCTAGTATTCATGACTCATGTTTTGATCTATCCGGCCGCCTTATTTGGCCAGCTCCGTGTTATCCCGATGCAGGTTAGCGGCAATTGGTTTGTTCATTTTTCAAATCTTGCTGGTGTCAAATATTGCTTTTGCATGTATCAGACGATTGCTAGCATCACTTCATTGCTTGCGATAGATGTACTTTGTTTTGCATGGACTGAAACAAAGGGGATGGAATCTTTTATTCCAAATGCTATTTTACCTCTCATTTCATGTCTTTAAATACATCCCATTTTTTTTTAGGAAATCTTTAAATACATCCCATGTGTATTGTATTTATCACTAAATATTTTTATGAGGAAATATTCAATATACGTGGTATGTATTTAAAGACATGGAATATAAAATAAAATACCATTTGGAATAGGGGATCTTGTTCTGAAATAGAGAGTCGCAAATTGTATTCAAATATACGTGGAATATAAGATAAAACACCATTTCAATATACGTGGTATGTATTCAAATTGTTTGCCATTCTTCATGATTAAATGAGGAAAGTATTTGTTGATTTGTAAAGCAAATGAAAGAGCTGGTATAAGGCAGAACTTAAAATCCATTTGCAGGGATGTCTAACTACGTGCTCGGCTTAACTAAACCTTAAGCAATCTAAAACTAGACCAGTCTTTGTTTTGAAATATGAAGAGTTGAATAGCATTGTTCAGTCTTTTTGTAAATCCTCTTACCCTCTTAGAATATTATACTTGAACTTTGTTGATTACAAATTCTATGAAATATCAAAACATATAAGAGTATTTTTTAAATTTATTATTATTATTATTAATTCCTTCCAAACCATTGAAGAGTATTCAACTCCCTCTCTATAAATTGCATCAGCATTAATTCTGTTCGACATGTAAATGTAGAGCTTTCTGCAAGTGTACTCCCTATGAAATGCCTAATTGGTGACCTCCTCTCTCCATTATTTTAGTTGACAAATAACTCCCTATATTAAAATAAGGGTAAATGTTACTAATAGTATCTGATGATACTATTTTTTCTCACTTTAGTTCCTCATCTTTTATTTTTTATATTAAAGTCCTTAAACTAATAAATATATATCACTTTGTTCTTCGATCAATTTTATGGCCAATTTTTATCAAAAAAAGGACTTATGTTGGCGTTACTCGCCATTTAAAATGAGCATAATTATTATTTTAAACAAGAAATCTGACAAATAATAACAAATAGAGACGTAATTTGTAAAGTTGATGTTTACATGGATGCTAGGATGTTGTTGATTTTTAGAATCTTTTATTTAGATATTTTCTCTTTTATTTATTCCTTATTTAACTGATAATTTTTTCATTGGGTGATGTTGACATATGTCCTTTTTCCAGCAAAAAGTGACTGGAAAGTTGACCAAAGAAGTAAAGTGGTATAAATTTATTAGTTTAGGGACCTTGAAGTCAAAAATAAAACATGAGGAATTAAAATAAAAAAAATGAAAACTTTAGGGGCCATTAGTGATATTTGCCCTTAAAATAATTATTACTCAATGCATCCAAAGCCTATCTTATCCATTAACCAATACCGTAATGACAAATATACCCATCATGTTTTATATATTTACCTTCTCATTTTTTCAATCCCATATTTTATTTTTATACTTTTTTTTGTTTTTCTTTCTTTTCCCTTTTTTCTTTGTTTTTCCCTTCATCTTCTTCCGTTCATCTATGTAAATAATTATGTATGTATATTATATCTTTTACCTTCTTTATATTTGGACCATTGATTTCAAAATAAAAGATTTAATAGTTGATATGCAAGAGTAACATGGACATTTTATATGAAAAAATCCACTAAAACTCACAATATGGTGATATTTGGCGTTGACCAAATAATACAAATGGGTGACTTGGCAATTAAAATAATAGAGAAGGGAAGTCAACAATTAGGCTGTAAGTATATTTGGTCCACATTTGACCAAAATACCCATATTTTGACTGACTGAAATCGTTAGCCATTTAAATGTTGAAAGAAACCTTTAAGTTGAGAACGCCTTAAGACTTTAAGGACTTTAAGTATGTTCAAATTTTTTTTGTGGAAGAATTATTTCACTAGAAGAGTATAAGTTCTTCATAGTTCTCGTTGTTGAGTCAAGTTACCCAATTATCTGGAAAATTCTAGAAGTTTATGAGCTAAATCGTGCTTAATCTCTGATTTGTATCTGCTCTTCCTGCATATTTTATACTTTTTCCATGGCTTGCTGCCTTTGAATTCGGTCAGGTAATCGAAGGAACTGATGTTTTTATGCTCTGAATCATCACTGATAAATGATAATGAAAATTGAGCTTCAAGAAATCTTTGATTAATAACTTAATTTTGAGAGTCATTTCTGCTGTACAAATGCTGGAAATGAAATGCGGCACGGAATAACATTCCTTTAGGCTCCACATATTGGTGAACGGTCCCAAAGATAAGTGTTTGTACAACATTCCAAATGTTGAAACTTATTATATATGCCATAGGGTTACTCAAACATCACCTGATTGCTTGGTAGAAAAAGCAAAGCATGTAGAAGTATCAAGCCTTTAAGATTATGAAAATCTTCTTTCTTAGCAGACTCCGTTGTTAAGATCCTATGAAATCATGTATAACAGGATAGTCGCTTTAAAGACTAATTGCCTGTCACGAGATAAAGAGTTTGAAGACATAGAATCTATTGGCTTTAAGTTTCCATAATCTGGCTTAATGATCTTAGTTCATTGGTAATCTTTTTTGCAGGAGAAGATTCGAATAGCTTTGTATGTGCAAAAGGCTGCATTGCATTTCATTGATGGTACAATTAAGCACCAATGATTTGTCAGATTGTTGTTCATTGCAACTTTATTTCCTTCTCATTTTTCATTTCTTTGGTATTGCAGCCGTTGATCGAACAGAAAGGAAAAAGATCCCTGATGAGGTTAAGCAAGCTGGCTTTGACATTGGTCCAGATGAACTTGCTTCAATAGTACGTTCACATGATATACCACGGCTGGAATCTCATGGAGGAGCAGAGGGAGTAGCGAGAAAATTATCAGTCTCACTTGAAAATGGGTTATCATTAAGTGAGATATCAACAAGACAGGAAATCTATGGCCTCAACAAATTTGTTGAGAAACCTCCGAGGCCATTCTGGATGTTTGTGTGGGATGCCATGCAAGATCTAACTCTAATAATACTAATGGTTTGTGCTGTAATTTCTGTAGGAGTTGGAATTGCTACAGAGGGGTGGCCAAAGGGTATGTATGATGGCATTGGAATAATCCTGTGCATTTTCTTGGTGGTGGCAGTCACTGCCATTAGTGACTATAAGCAGTCTTTGCAATTCAGAGACCTTGACAAGGAAAAAAGAAATATAGTAGTTCATGTTACCAGAAATGGGAGCAGGCAGAAAGTTTCCATTTATGACTTGGTGGTGGGGGACATTGTTAACTTGTCTACAGGAGATCAAGTTCCAGCAGATGGGCTTTACATATCAGGCTACAGCTTATCAATTGATGAATCAAGTTTATCCGGTGAAAGCGAACCTGTGAATATAAACCAAGATAGGCCTTTTATCTTGTCTGGAACAAAAGTGCAAGATGGGTCAGGCAAAATGCTTGTGACATCTGTTGGTATGAGGACTGAATGGGGAAGATTGATGGCCACCCTAAGTGAAGGAGGAGAAGATGAGACGCCGTTGCAAGTAAAGCTAAATGGAGTTGCAACCATTATTGGAAAGATTGGTTTAGTGTTTGCCATTCTGACATTTTTGGTGCTTACTGCCCGGATGCTGGCAGGGAAGGCTATTCATGGTCATATCACAGATTGGTCAATAAGTGATGTACTGAATCTTCTGAATTTCTTTGCTATTGCAGTTACTATACTTGTAGTTGCTGTACCAGAAGGGCTTCCATTAGCTGTAACACTTAGTCTTGCCTTCGCATTGAAGAAACTGATGAATGATAGAGCACTCGTTAGGCATCTCTCTGCCTGTGAGACTATGGGTTCTGCCAATAGCATTTGCACAGATAAAACTGGAACATTGACCACAAACCATATGGTAGTGACAAAAATTTGGATATGTGGAGAAGCGAAAAGGGTGGAAAATAACAAGCCTGGAAATGTACTGAACTCTTCAATAGCTGAGAAAGTAACAGATGCATTGATGCATGCAGTATTTCTAAATACAGGTGCTGAAGTCGTAAAAGGTAAGGGTGGCAAGACTGAGATATTAGGTTCCCCAACAGAGACAGCTTTGCTGGAATTTGGCTTGCTATTTCAAAGGGATTTTGATTCACAACAACGGGAGAACAAAACAATACAAGTTGAGCCCTTTAATTCGGTCAAGAAAAAGATGTCTGTGCTTGTGGCTCTTCCAGATGGTAACCGAAGAGCATTCGTTAAAGGTGCATCAGAAATTATTCTTGGCATGTGCGACAAAATTTTGAGTAAGAATGGGGAATCAGTTCCTCTATCAGAAGAACAGAGAAAGAACATCACAAATGTCATCAATGGTTTTGCTTGTGAAGCTCTCAGAACACTTTGCCTGGCTTTTAAGGATGTGGAGAAAACTTCTGATGAATCTATCCCTGATAAAAACTATACACTTATTGCAGTAGTTGGAATTAAGGATCCAGTGCGTCCAGGTGTTAAAGAAGCGGTTCAGACTTGTTTAGCTGCTGGGATTGTAGTGCGAATGGTGACTGGAGACAATATTAATACTGCCAAGGCCATAGCTAGAGAATGCGGCATCTTGACTGATGATGGTATAGCCATGGAAGGGTCCGATTTTCGGGATAAAAGCGTACAGGAAATGAAGGAGATAATACCCAAACTGCAGGTTTATTAGTGTTTACGGAAACAATTCTTAGACGAAAGCAAATGGAAAAATCAATGGTATAATTATTTGACAATTGTTTTGCAGGTTATGGCACGATCGTTGCCTTTGGACAAACACAAATTAGTGTCCCTGTTGAGGAAAGAATGCAAGGAAGTGGTGGCAGTGACTGGTGATGGAACTAATGATGCTCCAGCTCTCCATGAGGCAGATATTGGGCTAGCCATGGGTATAGCAGGAACTGAGGTCTGTATATAGGCGTACAAGTAGATATCTTTGCTTTTTCCTCCTCAGGCCAATGGCAGGTTCTACTAGAAGTCCAATACAAATTTCAATTACCTGTTCTGAGTATAGTCTTTTTCATAATTGCATTTTCTAGTGATCTGATCAGCATTGTGACAGCTACACAACTGAGTATGTAATATGTATTTGTGTGCTAAATAGATGAGCTGCTGCTTGTATTCTTCTATTCTTTATTAAGCAAGAGTTCTTGAATGCTCTCAGGTTGCAAAAGAAAGTGCTGATGTGGTGATAATGGATGATAATTTCACAACCATAGTGAATGTTGCAAGATGGGGTCGTTCAGTTTACATCAACATCCAAAAGTTTGTCCAATTTCAGCTGACTGTAAATGTCGTTGCACTCATTACAAACTTCATTTCTGCATGTGTCTCAGGTAGCTTTCACCAAACAATCAATTGTGTACTAGAATTCATTTTTGTCTAAATCACTTATGATACTGGGCGAATGCATCACTACAGGTTCTGCACCACTCACTGCTGTGCAGTTGCTTTGGGTAAACATGATAATGGACACTCTTGGTGCATTAGCTCTTGCAACAGAACCCCCACATGATGGATTGATGAAGCAACCACCTGTTGGAAGAAATGTTAATTTCATTACAAAAGTTATGTGGAGAAATATAATTGGCCAAAGTATCTACCAGATGATTGTGCTTGGAGTACTCAAGTTTGATGGCAAGCGGCTCTTGAACCTCAATGGTCCAAATTCAGAAACTACCCTTAATACCTTGATATTCAACACCTTTGTTTTCTGCCAGGTACGGACCTATTAGATTAAGCTTGAAATTTTCTTGCAACAAATATCAATGGTGCTGTAATGCATCGACTGAACCTGAGGAATAATAGCATACCTTCATAGCTCTTCCTACAGAAGTGAGCGAGAAAACAGTTACAACTCGTAAAAACTAGACGTATTTCTTATTGCTTTTATTCCAATTTGGTGTTCTTTCAACAAATTAAAATGAACTTATGAAAACTCTTATTATTTTGCGCTACTGTTTTCCTGCCAAAAACTGACAACCTCTTCCCCTGAAAATACCAGGTTTTCAATGAAATCAACAGCCGTGATATGGAGAAGATTAACATTTTTTGGGGCATGTTCAGCAGCTGGATTTTCATTATTGTCATGATCTCCACAGTAACTTTCCAAGTTATTATAGTGGAATTTTTGGGGAAGTTTGCTGACACTGTGCCCTTAAATCCGGAGCTGTGGGTTGTTAGCATCTTGATTGGAGCTATAAGCTTGGTTGTTGGTGTGGTCCTCAAATGTATCCCGGTTTCCATGGCCAAAACCTCACGAATTTTCAAGCATCACGATGGTTATGAACCGCTACCTTCAGGACCCGAGTTGGCTTGAAGAAGAACAAATGTTTGCAGAAAGAAAGCAAAGCAACTTCCATGCAGAAGGTAAATTTAACACTTTGCATATGCTCACTGGAAACCTCTATTCTTCACATAGTTTTTCTTTCTTTGGGACAAGAATGGTGGGAGATGGGGCATTGGGGGACTATATACTATTTTCCACTCTACAAATAATAAACAAAATCCAGTGTTCTTTATTGATTGATTATAAGACTTTTTAAAGGTGTTTATGTGTGGGGCTGGGGTAAAAATAGTGTTATAGAAGTGATAACAGTATAGTTTTGAGGGCGGTGCATAGATGAGAAGCAACATCCTCTGGAATGTTGATTCATTGTAAAATGGAATCTCTGTTTTTCTTCTCTGTAAATTCATTTATTCAAATTCAATTTTGACAATTTATTCTTGGAGTGGAACATGTGATCAAAAGTTGTATTCAACTTTTTGAAGGATATAGTGTATTGAGCATGGAATAATCAGAATTATTGTTCTTTCATTTAGACTATAAGTTAAGTTTTTCATTGCCTTGGATTTGAAAGTTTGATTCACAGGAGTCCATGAACATGACCATGGAAGTAAGCTGCAATTCTGCTTATTTGGTGATTTTTGGGGAGTTACTCCTTTTTGTCCTCATAAATTTGAGGTTCAATCACATTTTGCTCATCAATGAAACTTAGAATAATTCAATCTGTATAATAGTCTAGTAAACCAGACAACAAATTGAGAACACCACACAATTAGCCATTAGCAGTAGGACAAAAGTAATCCTGACACAAGAAGAAAATAAGTTTGAAAATCAAAAAATAAGTTTGAAAATCAATAAAGCCAAAATTAATTAAATGGGCTCAAACAATATGGTTTTATTTCTAATACGTTTGATAATTACTTGGTTGGTGAATGGTGAGCTAAGATGGAGCAAAGCTGACAAGTCGACACGTATCACATCTTGTTGTCTCCATCTTTGATGCTGGCATTGAGCAAAGCCTTTGACAACATGTCATGCAATTGACCAATTTGATGTAAACAAGAAACTATGTTAGTTCAGTTAACGAAAAACTTAATGAAACACACGCGTAACATTACAAGTAAACCCATTGAGACGAGGATCTATTTATAATATTTCAACCAATATGTTAGATTTTCAAGGAGCGTTACTATAATGTTACACAAGATCCAATATATGCCTCATCGAGAACTGAAGGGAGTACACATATAATTAACCCTAAAATTAAATGAAGTTCACAATAAAAGGCTGCTCAAATTGGGTCATCTGAGAATTGCTACTGCACCAAGTAGCACAAGAATTAAAGCAAAACTTTAGATCTTACATCGGATTGAATCTACAAATTCACAAAAATACGACCCAGATTTTTTCACAATGAGTTGAATACAATTCTGGCTCCCTCAATATCCTGCATTCAGCATTGAACGCAAGATACACCTACTTGTTAAAGCTCCTCTGAAGATACAGAGAGTTGATACCAATCAGTAGTATTAAGAATCCATTTCATCATCCTCTTCATCACAAGCTTCAGCTGCAGCTATCTCTGAGTCTAATTTGTTTATCAACTGCTCACTTACATGTTTAGCAACAGATATCATGTCGAGTATAATGCTTGGATCTAGACCTGCACCCCCTCTTTTCGTTAGTCCACATATCCGCCCTTGCCTATTGAGGGAAATGGAAATAGCAGAGCTCATTTGGGACTCCTCTTCTGTTGTTGCATCTACAATATAATGCCTCCCAACCTGCAATTTTTTGCAGTTAATGCCGCATA
>JACFYI010003523.1:92072-108311 GCA_014898755.1 Handroanthus guayacan | reverse complement strand
CAATAATCATTTGCCTACCTGATAAATCTTCTTCATAACCAACAACCTACAATCAACAAAATCAATCAAAACACAGAATCAACTTATTTTCAAAAACTTATAAGATATTCGGCCAAATTTATTTAAAATATCTTATGAACTCAAATAAACATGGTTATAAGTTCTTGGAGTATTTGGAGATCGTAACTTTTATTTTGAGAATTTGTAAATTCTTTTCTGAAAATAAGCAAATAGATAACAAATAAATTACCTAACACTTGATAACATTTATGAAACATCTCATAACATGTTTTAGAAAACATATAAATTCACCTAAACAAACCAGAATTCGTCACAATCTAATTAATACAGTTTTAGCTAATTAATTACACACTGATGATAAATAGCTAATGTAAAGGATAAAAGGACTAACCTGAGAATCAGTTTGGGTTTCACTAAAGCCATCATAAAGTCCCCTAGCTGCAGCTTCAGCAGAAGGATTATTATCATCCCCTTTATCTAACCTGAACCAAACAAAATTCACCACAAATGTAAATTGTCATCATTCATGTAGATAAATAGGGATAGACAACACCCACCCCCCCAACCTCCCCCCGGGAAAATAAAAAATAAAAATAAAAAAAGATAAAAGAAGGAACAACAGCAAAAAGAATGCCCCACAGCAACATTACTTAACCATGCAAATTAGAAAAGTAAAGAGAAATTATCATCAGAAGAAAAAAGAAAAGAAAACAAATAAGGATACAACGCAAGGTCACCTGTTCATCCAGTGCTTAGATGGCCCTGGATCAGACTGGAGTTCTTTACGAAGCATTGTAGAATTAGAAGAAAGAAACTGCTCACAGTTAAGGATAAATTTCAGTGCCAACAACTTCAAACTGAAAAAGGGATAATTAATGAGGTTTGGCCTAATTACAGAAACCTGCCTTGTGATTTGCAAAATTGGTCCAGCTGACAGAAATTTTAACTAAGCTTGCGTAACATTATGGTAGAGCCCCTAAACAATAGACCTACTTGTAGTGTTACAGTCAGTATGTTATATCTTCAAAGGGTCTGGTTGTAACGTTACACAAGCTCCGTTAAGTTTTCTGTTAGTTGAACTAATGGTAATGCTAGGAGGTGTTATTGTGTTTTTGTAATTAAGTCAAATCTCAGGGGGTTGAGGTAATTATCCCATTAAAAGATTCAGAATGCAGAAATGAATCAAAAGGATACATTTTCATGGCAACCACTTGTCTCCTCAGCTTTCCTATCTTGAATCTAATCACCGAAACAAGTTAAAACATGAGGAAAAACAGTGGCCTTTTTCACATGAAAATGATAGATCAGAATTTTACCTTGCTTGTCTGCTCCAACAAATCCTCTATTGCTGCAGCAACATCAGGAACTACAGAAGAAACTTCCCGAGTGTTTTCAGTTACAGTATTTTCTGTAGGATTCTTCCTATCGACAAAATTATCATTGGTGGATGCATAAGATAGCGGAGAGTTAATACTATCATTTCCCAAAAGCTTCGCCTTCTTACTACCTCTATTTGAATAATTTTCCTCATCTCTTTCGGTACATCCTGACGAAGTAACTGTTTGTACATCAACAGATGTCATCTTAACATATTGGGAAGGATATTGGCTCACAGAATATAATCCTGCTTCTCGGTCTTGAGAGGTGAGCTCTTTCGGGTGAAAACCTTTCAAATCAACCACTTTGTTCTGTCTCAGCATCAAGAGAGCCGAGTTTAGGGAATGAAAAAGTGCAACAGATAAAGAGACTGACAGAAAGGAAAAAGAAAGATGCTGCATGCACCTGCAAGACACATTCATATATCCACTCAGATGTGACTGTATGTATACCCGATCTACAAGCAGCCCCATATTTATCACCATCAGCAAATTTACATAATAGATGAGTGACTTTCTTGGTCAGTCTTATACTGAATTTCCCCCCAAGAACATAGCATAAATTTCTTAGCAGCTGTTTTTCTTTCATATCATACTGTGAAACACAGAGTCTGTACCCTTCAAATCCAGGTAAAGGAATTTGGCATTGCAGTGGAGAATAGAGCACGTGACTGCTAACATCCAGCAAGCATCCGTCCTTCAATAATAAATTCCAACTTCATTGGCACTCATGCATCCCAAAGTCACACACAGACAAACTCATGTTATTGTTGTCAGTATGTGAGAAAAACATAGAAGCAACAAAAAAGTGTTGAAGAAAAAAGTTATTGGAAATTTTACGTTTGTTAGGAAAACACAAAAGTATAAATAAACAGCAGGGTTAGCACTTTCTAAGGAAAAGAAATAAACAATAAGCAGTAGCACTTTTTGCAATCAAATTAATAGCATAAAAGTCAGATTCCTATGATAATTAATTCCAGGTTAAGTCTTAACAAATCCCAAAATTGTAGGTGTTGGTGCGCTATTAATATGATGATGATTAGGTGAATACGCCAATCAACATCATAACTTTCGCAGGAGAAAACCCATTTGACCTCACGGCCACTCAGGCCCTCTTTCAATGAAACAGCAAGATATGGATGTTTCGATGATAATCATTTCTAATTGCACCAGATGTACTGTAAAGAAAAGCTTCAACTACAATCATATACTTCAAAGCAAAGTTTGAAACATCTCCAATACCGTTATTATTATCATCATCAAATCTAATCACACTGAATAAAGACACTGACTTGTTAAACCCTAGAATGAATGCTACTTAATTTGGTTATTTATTTAGCTATGACTAATTGGTAAATAACACTTTGTCCCTCAACTTGTCCAGACGGAAACACTTACTAAAGAAACCAAAAAACCCCCATTGAACTAGATGTCAAGAATTACATCCTAGCAAATCCCATTAAACTAAGATGTATCATAAAGCATAATACCATGTGTTGAACACAAACATGTTAGAGAGAACAAAAAATAGCTAATTGTCCAAAAATTAACCAAAAATAGCTAATAGTCCAAGAATTAAGATAGACGCAAATAAATCCAAGTATCATATCAAACTATCAGATACTGTATACAAAGACCATACTAAAATCCTCAATTCCAAGTTCATAATTGGAAGTACATCTCATAGAAAATGAAAACAGATAAAGCAAAGGACAGTTGGAAATCAGCTAGTGAATTTTCAGTATCATTACTGAGATAACCATGATAATACATTAAAAATATAGAAAGTCCTAACACCACTAGCATGATGCAACAAGAAAAGCATATTAAAATACTTCATTTTTGTGAACATGATTTCTTCAGGCTCAATAGGTATATTATTAAGAGGCACTTTCAATCCTTTTTTTTCTTTTTAAAAATATTTTTTCATTTTGGCAGTTGACGGAAACAAACAGTGCATTACAAGACTAAAAACAGAGAATTGGGCCGGTTTAAGATGGTACACTGGAGTCACGTCAAGATAACGTCAACTAAAACAATGAGATGAGGATTCATGTCAACATAAAGGCAACCAAAACAATACGATAACAGCATGGTCATTAAGTAATACGCATATACCTCTAGACAAGAATGAATCCAATGAGAGGAAACATATGTACGCATAGCAACATTGCTCGGACAGGGCTTCCCACCATGTTTCTCAACAGTGAAGTCCACATTCTTTTCGTTTTGATCTGTAACAACCTCTCCACCACCTTTCTTAATCCACACTACAACTTCAGGTCTCTGAAGAGAACAAATACATATGAAGTCAAAACAAAGAAAATGACCAACTGTGGCAAATGATATCAATGAACCCAAAGAAAACAAAGAAATCCAATGGATAAAGAATATCAAATCACAGTAAAGGACATTCAACAAGCAAATATCACAGGAATGTGGTGGGGGGATATATCACACTTCAAATCCAATCCAACATAGGGCCTTCTGCTCGAAAGCAGGCTCCTTCAGTCGGATTGCTAGAGTTCACCACACACCAACAGAATTGGTTGCTTAATAATCTGCCTAAGGTTAGCAAGCAATGGAATGTTCCCAATTCCAGGTTTAACCAATGGATCAATCCAAGATAAAAAGGAACAGGGTTCAATTTTCTGACTGCACACCCCTCCTTTCTGTGGTTTTGCACTCAAGATTGCGCCCGTATATATAACGGAACACACACATCTGATTCCCCCAGAAGAGGCTGGCCCATTTTTTACACTGTTACCACCTCTCGTAAGGACACTTCTTCATACGATCAAAGAGAGATAAAATGTGCATTCATTTGAACCACTACACTGTACTCACCCCACAAGGAAGAAAGGTTCACTGTCCACTGACATGTTGCCATGTAGGATAATTAAATTTGTGCCTTAGAACACACTTGACAAATTTAAAAGGCATAGGAAACATAGACATATTAAACATGAGTTTGTTGGGAACAATGATTCAACCAGAATTGCGTTAATATATCAGTACTATGATTTCTTGGCCTTCAATAGAAACTAGATTAACATAGTGTTACCAAACTTCAATCTGTGATAATCTGAAAGAACTAAAAACCACTACACTCTGTGCAGTCCTCAATAATAACTGGTTGTTGAGTAGCTTCTCACTGCTCTACATTTGTGTATGAAACACTAACTTTTGTCCTGATAAGCTATCAGCAAATTCCCCCAAAACTTAATCCTACTCAAAATATCATATTCCCCTAAAACTTAATCCTACTCAAAATACTCATCCATGACTAAGTATGAGAGAGCAGTAAGCTATTGAAAATTGCAGAAAATAAAGCTTCTGTACGTAAATTGAACCCGAGTCATCTGAAGAACTTCAGTGAGATATAATCTAATCATAAAACACAATCTTTATTGTATGCGCCGATAGCATGTTGTGTTAACTAGAGGATTATATGTAGCATCTTGTTCAATTGCAAGGGCTACAGAAAGATTCACACCCAGTTATAGAAAAAATGAAGTCTAATGCAAGCACAGCTTCTTAGGATTCAGAAATTGAATATTGACTTCAACAAAAACAAATGTTAACTACAAAATGATGGGATAGATACTTGGGCAGCTTACTTGTTCTTCAGGAAAATAGCTTGAAAACCGGAACAGCTTCCCTTGAAATACAGTTGATGACTTGATAGGTTTAATTCTTTGGCTCGATCCACTTTGCACGTTCAGCTTAGCCTCTTCTTTCAAATACAAAAATAATTACCAAATTTTTTGTCAGTACGTATTGGGGTCGCTTGCAATGATGAATATTTTTATACTTACTCTTATGCAATAACACTTCAGATTGAGAATTCTTGTTCTCCCAAATGTTATGTTCCACGGGCTGAGAAAGTGAGGTTTTCCCCGGTTTCACACCGGTCATGCTGCTTGCAGTTGTCTTACTGAAGAATACAGGTTCTACAGATAGGGTAGGAGGGAAAACCATTAGAAACTAAAAGGATATTCTTGACCATATTCAGCGAAATTTACACTTCGAAAAGCCAAAATAGATGCTTCTTCGAAGTTTTAAATGGGTTAACAATATTTTTGTACCTTTTGGAAGAAGTAAATCATAAGCAATGTGACTCTGAAGTACAGGAACTTCTTTCTTTTTGAAGTTGCATTCTTCAAGCCACGCTGCTTTAACCACATAAATTATTCCAAAAGCTGCAAGGCTCCTTATTTCCTTGATCTCACTGCAGAACCATTTACCAGGTTAGATCAAATTAATGATCATATGTCCTAATTGTATGATTTTGACTTGAATAAGAGGCAACGCACTGTATCTCACTCGATAATCACTACTAGTGCATTAACCACAACCATAAAACCTTTTTACCCAATGTAATCAAATATGCGCAGATCTAACAGTACTAAATTAAAATCTTCTAAAAGATGGCCCAGGAAACTGCAAATGAAAATATGTCAAAGCATGAAGACCTTTGTGTCAAAAGACAAAGGACCAATGCTCACATTTCCATTATTTCCTTGATTTTTAATCTGCTTATAGAGCCACACTCCAAACTGTTATTGACCTTGGATGCAGAAAAGATCTTTATGTGGCTGAAGCAGAAGTTGCATACTTTTCATGATACACTAATGAATTTGCCAATTAGATATGAGCATTTTGGGCAGGTACAAATCCTAGGAAATATGATAATAAGTAACAAACCAAGAAAAAGGTCTTGAAAACATAGGAAATTCCTCCTTTAGTCTGATAAGCGTACATTTCAAACACACTTAGGTCTATAGGGCATGGGTTGGAGAAAAGTACTACGAAAAACCAGCAGTTTGAACAAGCACTAAGGTATATGAGCGGCAAGACAAGATAACAAAAGAGTTCCTCATTCCATGGGAAGAGGAGGAAGCAGCTTAAGTATATATATATATGTTGGACAAAGCCTCAAAGTATATTAAGTGAAGACCATCCATCCATCTGCATAATAATCAATTTTTTTAGAATAAAAATGTGCATGTCACAACTGTTCCTTCTAAAAAAGGCAAAAGTAAAAATACTTTTATAAGGACTTCAAGTGTAGATGTCAGGAACAGCTTTACATCATACTAATATAATGAGGCACACTGAATCAAGCATTTCATGCATATGCTAAAAATCTTACATCTCCGACGGATTTCCAACTATGATATGCGTCAGTTTTTCTCGGAAAGACACATAACGAGAGCCACCACCACGGCGAACCATGTCAACTAGCTTCCTTAATTCAGAAGCCTCAAAGCCTACAAGCAGAATTCTGCACTCGGACAAGTATAGATCATCACTGTCACTTTGAGAATCATCAGCAACACATTGAGCAAAATTAGAATCATTTTTTCCCGTGTCATTAGGTGGATCAATTTCCTCTTTGGATAAGGGAGGTGCCTCGGAAAATGGAGGATAAATGTTTGGCAGGAAATTTTCAAGATCAGGTTCCGTATCCTGAGCAGAAAAATTGTTTTCCGAGTCGGACGCAGTGGCCATAGATGATGAAGTATATTGGGAATTCCAGATGCCTTTGCCCTGACTATGTTGCTCTGTCTTAACAGTATTCAAAGAAGATACCGAACCACCTTGAACTGGGTAGGATTCCTCACTAAGGCATGCTATGTATCCAAATGGCCAAAAGAAATCAAGAAAATCACGGTAGGTAAAAGGAAAAACCAAAGTCAGTAATCATCATAAAACTATTCTCAGTATACCTGGATTACATATCTTAGAAAATGTGAGCAGAAACACTGTGCATAATATACGCATGAGCTAACTGCTAACCTCTCCTGGCAACAGATTGATGAAACCATTTCCTGGTAACTAAGTATATGTGACCCCATCTTTTTGCAACCTTGTATTTGTCACCTTCAGGAGCTTATGAATAATTAAGGATACCCATATACATGATAATATGCTTTTATAAGACACTGAAAACATAAAATTTTGATGTCTCTACCGCGATTAACAGTAAGTGCAAAATGCATTACACAAAACATTCTTTTCTTTTCTGATAAATCATTACATGACACATTCATATTTAAATAAAACGAGCATATTTGTATCTGTGCACTAATAGAGTCAAGAAGCAGTAACATACTGAAGGCAAAAGGAGAATATTCATTATATTTAGGGCACATACCATCTGCAAGTCAAAGCAATTAAATAAAGGACATAGATCAAAAGCAACAAAGACAAAAATTAACAAGGAGTCAACAGAAATAGGTAAATATAAATTTATAAAAAAATAAAATAAAAAAAAAAAGAGAGGATATATCACAGATTAAATGTGTGCATCTCTTGGTTAACTCAGCAGAATATTTGCCACCATTTTGCATGACAAGCTTCTCCACTTCCTTCCGTTCATCTAAACGTAAATTTAAAAAAAAGAAGAAGAAAAAAAAAAAGAAAAAAGAAAGACCTCAGTATATGCAAGATAATATTTATTGTATAATTACAAAAGAAAATGTACCAAACAGCAAAAGTTTCAACCTGCAGGAATTCCGCTAACGCATATTGTCAATCCTGAAAACGGAAGAACCCTGTAGGACTCCTGAGGAACTACACGATGCTCTTTCCAACATTGAAGAAGCCAATTTATGGTGACAATTGGTTTTTTAAGATTGTTTAGAGCCCACTGCAAGAGATTGCAAGCGGAGCAAGGAATAAAGAAACAAAACAAATTAGGAGAATTAAGGCATGAGATACATGTGGGTATTTTCTCAAGTTTTGGACAAAAGTGACAGATGAATGCATGACACATAAAAATTCAACTACTTTTAATGTACAACCAACCTGTACGAGGTAAATAAAGCATACAAATTACAACTTCAGCTGGAACGTTCATTTAAGCTTGCTCATAAAAGAAACAGAGTAGTAATATAATGAAAAAGGTCACTGGATGGATATGACACAAATGCATAAATCCACAGATGAAAAGAAAACAGATATTTCTCCCAACTGCATTGAGACTTCTGATATATGTAACCACGCAACCAGCCTGCGCTCGGACTCCTGGCCCCACTGAAGGACAACCCACAAATTCATTATACAATTAGAAGCCGATGGAGAGAGAAGTCCAGAAAATCCTAGCAGTCCAATCACACCGCAAACATACAGCAATTATAAGTTGTCTCCATCAGACCTTGGCTCATTTTCAAAGCCCCACAGCCCTGGTAAATGATATATTTTTTTCTACTTTAGTATTTTCAACTAGATCTGTTTAACAAAGTTTGATTTAAGAAGAAATTTGGGTTATTGCTCTTTAATGGCACAAAAAAGAAGCACCAGACTGGCATTCACTGTTCTTCTAACGGAAGTTCAGATGGCTCAGGTGGCTAAGATTGATGTGAGGAAGCACCCAAGATGACCAATGTCAAAGGCAAGCCAGGTAAGAAGAAGTTAAGAAGGGGAAGGTTGCCAACAGAAGGACTTGGTTACTTCACCACTAACTATAGTGCTCTTTTCCGAAGAGAAATCAAATGGCAAGGCAATCTGATGTTCTGCCCAAAATTTTTTTCTTTTTCAAAAAAAGAAAAAAAAAGTTTTGTAAACCCTAAGATCCTGCCTTTCTGATAGATGCTTTCACCGGGTGCAAGAGCGCTTTTTACAGTTCTGGTCTTTTGATGTCAGAAAAAGGGATATCACCCAAACGTCTGTCGCAAGTACATGAAAGACTGCTTTGCACTTGCCGAGGCATTGTAAGTAGGTAAGAAAATTTGGCAATGATCCTCAACTAATGCTTGTTTTGTAGTAGAAACACGTTATACAACACTCCCACGTCAATAACTATGCCAATATACATGTTTTGGTCAGTCACTTTAACACAGTTTGGCTGGCCAAATGATGAGGCTCATATTTGTCAAAACAAAACTACATATACATGCCACCCAACCCACCCATGCGCTGAGGCTTTCTGAATAATACAATCTTGGACCCAACTCTTAAGCTAAGGCAATATATAATACTGGTGTTGTACAATAGAACCCTATCCTCCATGATCCTATATAGTACAAAGTGTAGATTAATATACAGCCCCAAAATTTCAACTGGGTTAGCACTTACCTATATCTGATGATGTGACAAAATTCAGCAATGCAGTATTGCAATAAGGACATCGCCTTATTTTTTATCAAAAGGACATGCCTTGAAAACTATACATTATCCAAAAGGAAAAATTAAAGGAAAAAAATGGTAATGTCCTGTGGAGGGTTTAAGTTATCCTAGAAATTATATCAATTTTTTGTCTGGTTCGTTTGGTTTGACCGTTGGAAGATATCAAGCCTGATTTCTTAATTCTTGCTGTTACTTGAGCCCCTCTAGGTTAGTTTCATATAATGAGAGAGACGTTGAAACGGGAATGACACTCCGATGAAGTGAACATAACTTATTCCGTGTCCAAGATATATATAGAAGTTTCAAGACAGGATAGGAATAAGGGAATCAGGAATAAAGCTCATCGCCTGAGAACTAAACAACAAAATGAAGACCTTATATTTTTGAGCCAAAACATTCTTCACAATAACAAAGCTGATATCTGATGATGCTTTTGTATGCAATATCCCTCCCATTGCAGTAACCATCTTCGCAATATTGGCCTACAAGTCACACACAAAAACAAGTGAGCAGGATGTGGCAAAAGTGAAGTGAACTGAAAACTATTTACAGAACAGAAGTTGGAGGTAGCATAATAAGTGCCCACAACGAAAGTGAACAAATTGAAACACAAGGCACACAAAAAGTATCACGCTGCAGTAGCCATTGTCATGAGTTTTTAACCAATAGGTCTACTAAATGCATAAATGCCAGAGCTTTCTGTTATGACAAACACAGTTTTTCCTTCTGACACGAGCATTCTCAAGAATATAAAATGTTGAAGTCCATAACTACAGTATCACAACAATTAAGGAAAAGAATTCATGTGATCAGCTTGAATTTCCCTGAGAACACCACACTCTTGAAAAGCATTCCTAGAAATGCATGTGAAATGTCACATTTTTCTACCAACAGGGTAAAATAAACAAATTAAATGTTAGATAACAATGTAATAATTACAGCAAATAAATAAAAAATCTGAGTGCAGGAAAGTGAAAACAGTTCTCAAATTACCATACCTGAAAATAAGCTCTTGAGTCTATTTATATGAGAAGTTAATAAACAGGACTAGAGTTGCACAAAAATTAGTTTATTCCATATATACCAGGAATTCTCCAGATTAGATACAGACATCTGCAACTGAAACTGAATAACCTTCCTAGCAAGGGAAAATTAAGCGTAATACTATATGAGCCATAAAGAAGGAAACAGCAAAAATGAGAAGAAAAGGTCGAGAACACAACAGTGACATATTGGACACAATTTGACAGTATCCAACTTTGATGGACAAATTATCAGCCACCAAGGAACTTGACCGAAATTTCCGACCTTGCATTATAGTATTAATATTCTGGAAGCTGATTTCTCTTTTAGCTTCGGGAGCTAGCCTTTTTCTTCTCCTTCTTTCTCTTTTCATTTCTAGGGTGGCTCCATACATATATATATAAGTTTCTGTATGGTTTCACTTTAATTACATTTGATTTGTTACTATCTCAAGTGATTAACCGTTGCACCATCCATCCAGATGGGAACTCCTCATTTGAAATGGCATGGAGTTCTAGATCAAAGTGGACACCGGGGGCTTTAAAGCATATCTTTGCAATTTTGCCTCAAAGTAGTGTCAAGAAATTAGTAATAGTTCATATTACTATGAATGAGGGTGGCATCAAAAAGTCAATTTCTATTTAGGAATAAAGCATTATTCTTGGCATCCCAAAAACTTTCAAATCCTCAAAGATGGAGTATTACATTTGGATCTACAAGGCTTGCATTGTAAATAACTACACAGATTTGGATCCTTTCAGGTCGCACTATCCACTGTAATCGTAGTTTCTTTCCCTATTTGAGGTAGCTTTTGCCGTGAAAGAATGCATAATTGGTGCTTGATTAAATTTTATAACATACTCCTTCCATCCCAATGGTAAGTATCCAATCTGACTAGACATGACATTTCGAATAAACTTTGAGAAAATGGAAGTTTTGTGCAAACATATTACCTTAAAAAGTAGTGATTGAGAATGAGTGATTTCACACTTAACCTTATTTTGATATGTGTTGAAGATATAATCGAAGAGATATATTTTGGGACATAGAGAGTATATTTCACAATCCATTTCCTAAAGTAGAAACTTCTCTCCTAAATCTCACTTAAATCGTGATATTACACCACCAACTCTCAACCACTATTTGAGTGAAACATTTTAATTATATGTAACTTTCGCTTCTTCAAGTCTGATCCATAACTCCATGCTGAGCCAAATGGGGTGCAGAATTTGGGGACAACAGGAGTAATATACTTCTGTACATGTACATATCTTGATTTTGACCACTACATTTAATATTCACATCCAAATTGAGCTTGGGGGAGGAGGAACAGCTCTCCATTTTCTTCATTATTTCATAGAACAAAATGATAGTAATGGTATGCAACATTGCAACTCACATGAGAGTATTCCCTGGATCATCGGAGAGTGTGAACAGAGGAACCTTCAAAGCTCCTCTATGCATCTTCCCCTCCCCACTCTCCCAGCCAACCCATCCCAATGACAACACATTTCAAGAAACAATGTCTGAGATAAGAGCTTCAAGAATTCTATAACCATCTGCAGGAGTTTTCTTTGGAGAAATTTAAAGAATGTTTGTGTACACTATAATCCCTACTATGTGAGCGGAGACACAACAAATTCTAGGGCCTCCTTTCAACTTTCCCGGAAATCTCGTCTTTGAATTACTGCTGACTCGTAGAAAACGTATTTTCAAATTGATTAAGCATGTAGGAGGCAAGGTCGCTCCTTTAACACTTAGAAAGGACAAATACGGGTAATGCATTGTTTTACCTCAACTCTCTGATGAAGGATTTCAAAGTAAGAGACTCACGGGCATGGCTACTGCAGATGGTGGATCAGAGCTGGAGAAAATAGCTGAGGTAGATAAATCAAATTCAAATAAAGCAATGAAGAAGAGAGAATCATCCAATTTTCAACACAAATGCTTGGCTATTGCTCTTTGAATGCACAGATTTCTTTAATTGTTACTGAAACAATTTCAAAATTTTTTGTGAGGCAGCCAAACTATCAGAGTCAAAGAGTGGCCTTCAGGATTTCTTGTACGCGTCTACTAGATGAGGAGATAATGCCCATTTTGATTTGAAGATCCAAGACTGGGTGGGATCACAGTGCAGAGTTGCAGGAGTCCAGACTGAAGGATTATCAAATACAAGATGGACCTTACTTCTTTGTTTCCCATCAGAATCAGAAACAGTGATATTGAAACAACAAGCATATATTAAAGGTTGCAATGAGCCTCAGCCTTGAGGGATAACCAGGAAAAATAAAAAAGAAAAGAAAACAAGCAGGAGGGAGTCTTGACTCGAGCAGATCAGGAAATGTGGACCAGATTTGCTTGATCACCTGCTCATCTTTGGGATGTTGCCAGTTTAAAGAAACTGAGAAAATGAAGTGATGTCTTTCTACAAATGAGAATCTACTAAGAAGAATCAACTGTAAATGCAATGACAATCTACTAAAAGGAATCAACTGTAAATGCACAAGGATGTCGAAAAGGAATGACTCATCAGACCCAAGACCTTATTAGAATCCTTGAAACAGAACAGATTACTTGGAGACCATCAAGGTTGAAGCAACTGCTTCAGTTGAAGTCATGAATACGGCTGATATTGTTGGTTAAGCAGATGCCAGACCATAAGGAACATGATGCTGAGGCAGTGCGACAAAATAAAACTTTAAAGGTCTTGAAAGCAAATTAACTAACATAACTCCCTTGGAAGGACAATGTAAATTTTCTTCTTATGAGAAAAATAATGAGGTTAAATTATTTTAATGTCCAAAACCCAGTGGCCCGATCAAGCTAAAGCAAAATTTCCAAGAAAACTGTCTTCTCCTGAATATGGTAAGATCCATGCCCACAAGTAAAAGAAAATTGGCTTCCACTTGGACCATACAATTAACATAATGGCAGAGGATGTCACATACAGTCAGGGAGACAATCAATAATCAGAAGTTAAAAGCTAGAGTACAAAAATGATACTCATCCAATATTATCACAAGGTGCACATTAAGGTTAATAGAGAATAATCAAGGAATCTTCTTAGTCCCTGCCGTAATTCAATAGCCATGGGGGTATCTGACTAGCAATTTAATAGACATACGGGGTATCTGACTAGCACCGTACCTTTTCATCCTTCTCAAAACCAGAAGCAAGTATGTTGACACCATCCATCCCAAGGCAACAGGTAAACCCCTGATTAGGTAGCACTCTGTGTTCTTTAGCACAGGACAACACGCAATGAGGACCTGGCTACAAGGAAATTACAGGCCGAATCAAAACACTGAAAGAATAAACTCAAAAAATTTAGTTATAGACATATCAGTAAACAGAAGAGGAATCATAGAAAGCACTGCCTCATTCGCAAAGGTCGGAATGCACCTACTCATGTGATTCACTAATAAACCATAACAGACAATAACAAGTCATCAATACACAAATACCCAAAGACATGTTGAGAAGGCAACAAATTTCTTCACAGAATAAAAATTTCAATATTGAGAAGAGAACATTATATTCTTGTGGACATCGGTTAAACAGCACCATGCTTCATCTACTTAGATTGTTTTTAATATTTGAAGCACGGGGCACCAAGAAACTGAGCTCTTCCCTTTCTAAAGTGTTTAAGGTACCTAAAACTGCCTTGTTTTTTAATTTCTTTGTTATGAATGTCTTTTAGGTATCCATCGTCGTTGACGTACTACAAAATGACATGGTTTATAAGTCTGAGTCAAATTACTTAACTAGGGGTCCTTGTCCCCGCAGTTATAGTTGAAGCTAATTTTTCCAGAGATGGTGATCTTTTGCTGATTATGATTGAGTTATTCATTCTTTGTCCACCAACCGATATAATTAGCCATCTCGTAGGGATAAAATCTTGATTATCTGAACTGGGCATATGATTGATGGGTCCTGAAAATGATAACAATAGTGATTTTATCTTCCCTATGATAATTTTTTTCCACACGTGAACTGCAATCCAATAATTACTTTCATTCTAAAGGAAACACGACAGCAAAACTGCACACATATGCTGCTGTCATTACTTTCAATTCAAACCAAAAAATGACCCTTTTTCGACCACTCAACTTCCGAAGCTCAATTACATCCTAGCATAATTTTCGGAAAACATACCAATCAGGTTACATCCCTTTGATCGAAGATCCTCAAACTTTTCCTGCAAAATTCAGACCTAAAATCAGAAAAATCAGCTAAAATAAAGCCCAATTCAAGACGAAGGCATCTCCAATTCAAAACTTTCTGTAAACCCAAAACCACACGAAGCTGATAGGTCGGGTTTCCTACGTGGTCGGATGAGGCAATGACGTGATAATCGGTGGGCCCATTGCGCGAGGGGTCGCAGCAGAGGAAAATCTGAGCGCCATTTAGCTTCAACGCGTCGTGAAGCGAATCAAAGAGCTCAGGCGGAACCAGATTCCGCGACATGAATACATTCACTCCTTTAAACACTTTCGTCGCCATTTTCAAACTACTGATTGCTTTCTGTCTGAAATTCTGACGATGCATGCATAGAGTGGAAACTTTCTGATTAGGCTTCGAAATTGAGGATTAGGGTTTCTGTTTGACCGACTTACATTTCATCCTAGGTTCCTGACATTAAGCGCGGGAAACTTTTTTGGCATTTCTTTTCAGGGATTGAAATTTAGATTTAAAAGGCAAAGCTCCGTTTAAATGAAAAATCTAATTTTCTTGGGCCATGCTTAATGGACCAAATTATCCAAGATTAGTCTCACAATCTCTTGCTTTTGATACGATTGATTAAGGCCTTGTTTGATACATGCAATTAATATAGTGGGTTATTGGCCCAAAGAAGATTGAGTGTGGATTGAGTAAGATTATGTAATCTAATCTTTTATTTGATATGTAATATTAGAGTGAATTCATAAGTTGATTTAATTGTTAGTTCTATGTTTGATATGTCCAAATTTATATTAGATTGGATCTTGCAATTACTATTATGTCCCTAAACTATCATTTATTTTTATTTTTATTTTTTGATTTAAATTTAAATTTAAATAAAAAAACATAAGCCATGACAAATACTGCAAAATATTGGAATTAATTTAAATTTAAATGTATAAATTAAATTATAAATTTTACATAAATTATGTTATATTTATAATTACTATAAATTAAATTATCTTTGAATTAAATTTATCCATACATATAAATTTATTTAAGTTCCATATATATAATTTTTTTTGTGATAAGTTATAAATTTTGCACGTATATAAATTGCTTAAATTATATATACAAATTGAATTAAATTGCATTTACATTTATAAATTAAATTATAAGTTATATTTATATT
This sequence comes from Handroanthus guayacan, assembly GCA_014898755.1. Lineage (NCBI taxonomy): Eukaryota > Viridiplantae > Streptophyta > Magnoliopsida > Lamiales > Bignoniaceae > Handroanthus > Handroanthus guayacan. Next base: position 92,405 of record JACFYI010003523.1, on the reverse strand, counting down.
AAATTATACTTAGATTCAATTTATAAATTTTCATATATATAAATTTATTTAATTTCCATATATATTTATTTATGTTATATTTACAAATTAATATATGATTTGTATTTATATTTAAAAATTAAATCAAATTGAATTACATTTAAATTAATTGGAGCAGCAATAGCTAAGCAATGACTTTTAAATTATATTTATTTTGTTGATCAATTTAAATTATCCAAAAATCAAAATAAATAGGTGTTTTTTGAGTTTTTAAAAAACAATCCAACTAAATAAATGGTATGAAATCTAAGCTATTTTTTAAAAAGAAATAATATTAATTGGGAAAAGGGGAAA
>JACFYI010003523.1:78610-91972 GCA_014898755.1 Handroanthus guayacan | reverse complement strand
ATTATTTTATCTATTCCTAATTTTATTATCTTCATTTTTATTTTTTCAACCATGCCAAACAAAAATACTTCTATAATTACAAAGTTATACTACTATTTGGAAATATACAAAATTTTTAAATTTATAATGTGAAAACTTAATACTTACATCAAGTGTGCCACACAAATCAGTATTAATGAAAAAACACATCTAGTCATTTTTATATGAGATAGACCGACACATGAAATACACTAACATCATTCAATTTGATGTCCAAAAATGTTTTGACACAATATGAAATACACTAACACCATTCAATTTGACGTCCAAAAACATTTTTCAACCATATAGGCTTTTTTGTTTCTTTCCATTTGCAACAGCACAAACAAAAATGACTAGTTGATAGGTCAAATTTATAATTGACAATTGGTTATTCATGGGTAACCCAAGGACGATTAATGACGGATTGTATAAATTTATTCGTGAGATTATCCTTATTTTTGTTGCTACCCTTGCGTGCAGATGGGAATGAATAAATTTTTGCCAAGTTTATTAAAATTTAGATAGTGAAAGTTAGGTTATTTACATGTTTGAGCATACTGCAAGATCTCTCAGAACTTAGAGATATCTAATTTACTTGATTAAGATGATTTAAATGGACATTTCCCATTTTTATAAATTATATTGTGCCATTGTGGTAATTTTGTATGGTTGTTTATGTTGTTACACTTGATATTCTAACATTATTCAAAAAAATTATATGTTATTTATTATCGTCAAGCTCTATCTACTATTATATTATTCATAAACTATTGTATTTATCATTGATCGATTTCATGTAGTTATGCATAATAAAATTCGCATATGTAATTTGTCAAAATGTTTTTCTAGACAGGATGTCCTCCTTGCAGTGAAAAAACCAACGGCAATGTTGGTGTGAGCACATAACTAGTAATTAGTTCTCTCCGCAGTGAGCCAATGACAAATGAGAACATTTTGTAAGAATCAATCCGTGGCATATATACTATTTCATGTTACGCTTTCTTGAATCATTTACATAGCGGATCTATGACAATTAACCCAAGTCGTACTTTTTGGGTGATTGGGTGTCAAGTTTGGGTCTAAGCAGGTCCCATGTGAAAAGACGTGGATTTTGTTTGTGAGAAGGCATGACCATTGATCGGAGGTGCATTTAAGGTATTTTTGTCATTTTCAGGATAAACTCATTTAATTTTGTGTTTGTTATTAGATATATAGGTATTGTTTTCTCCTAGTGTTGCAGGGGTGAAACGTGCAAGGAGACTATAGATACACACTAATTTTTCACCCAATTGTTCTACTTGATCACCTCACATCCTCACATGCATGGATATGTATCAAATTGTTTGATTTCAGTTAGCAGGAGAATCAAGCCACACATGGAGCAAACAATCATGAAAAATTTCGACCCAGACATCTTATCTGCATAATACCTAACAAATATATTCACATGGTGCAAAATCAAAAAAGTAATTGCAAACAACCAACAAAATGAAATAACACATGGCTTGATTAATCTCTAGTGAAATCAAATGGGCAACATGGGACATGTGGTTCATCCAATTTGATTTAACTTCACTTAGATAACGTTTGGTCCTAATAGGGTATGTTGTCATGTCACCTTATTGCAATGAAGATATTTTGCATTAAATAATGATCAATTTCTTGTTATAGTTCCCATCTTAGTATGACCATATTAATTGAGATGATGATACTTCATTAAATGTTTTCCCTTATTGGGCCATGCCCCCGATTTCTGTGGATTATAGGCTGAGATTTTAGCCATATGTAAAAGAACTAGAAAGTTTTTGCATCATTACATAAACTGATTCTCTGTCTATGATTTAATGATCTTGTCCTTTGTTCCCATGGATGCCAAAATTTAAGAAAAGAATGTACATAAAGAAATATTTATTGATTTTTGAAAATGGAGTAAATTTTATGATGTTCATATTATGTCAATTGATGATGAGAATATGGTTAGATTAGTGGTGTTGAGGATAAAGTGTTGGTCATTTTACTTAATTCATTCTTATGGAGAGTAGCTTCATTACATATTTATTATACCATTACATATGCTAATTTATTATCGACAATTTCTATCTCTGCTATATATTTTATGTAATTTATATACACTATTTTACATCATAATTTATACTCACTATTTTATATTCTTTTATGGAGGTCTCCTCCGTCTTTAGGTAGGAGTCATTCTTTTGTTGTGTTCACTTGCGGAAGGAGAGAAAAAATTAAAAAGGAAAGAAAAAGAAAAGAAATTACATTATATGTACACAGAGAGAGTTTTATTAAGTTATTCAATGTTGTTGGTATGTTGTATCTCGGAGACCACAAATAAAAAATGTTACTACTAGAGATCTTTGTAATAGGTTTGAATATCTTTAAAGAGAACGAGACATTTGCACTTTTGAAATTTCTTTTCAATTATAATTGTTTTTCACTGATAATAATACTTAATAATGACTCAAAGTTATCTTTAAATATAAGGCCAAACTGTGCCCATAGATTGTCTCGTATGCAAACATATCATTAGGGGTGTAAACGGATATTAAACGAATCGGATACACTATTTCCTTATTCGTATCCGGTTGACTTATTGGATACGAATATCCGTATCCATTTCTGGCGGATATTGAAAATAATATCCGTATCCATATCCGTATCCGGCGGATATTAAACGAATTCGGATATATCCGTATCCGTTTATAGTTATGTGCTTTTTTGAATATTTGTACTCGATTGCAATTATTCGAATCGTGCCCGTATCTGAATCTAAATATTATTTTTTATATCCATTATTCAAATATATATATATATATTTATTTAGTTATCCATATCTGATTGATTTAATCAATTTAGCAAGACCAATAAATATAACTTGTAAAATAAAATAACTAAAAGTCCATAATCTAATTATATACAATATCTAAAATATATTAGAAAATGTTAAAATATATTATTTATAATAATATAATATGTCTAATTTTTTTGAAATGTTATTTAATATATGAATTTGTTCATAGAATATCTTATATATAAAATAACATTTTAAATATTATTTATTTCATATGAATAACGAATATAATCGAATATATAAATAAATATATCAAACAGATATGTAATTGGAGCAGATATTAAACGGATCGAATACATGATTACCGTATTTGTATCCATTTACAATCAGATATATCCTAATTAAATACGTATAATATCCGCTTTAAACAGATACGAATAATTTCTAATATAAACGAATACGAATGCAAACGGTAATCGAATTTTCGAATATCCATTGACAACCCTATATATAAAAAACGGCTTTGTTATCAAAGTGCGTGTTTAGAAATTGATGAGGGCGGAAATACTATGTCAATTGTTTTAATTCTCCCGACTCATTCAACGAGTATATCATATCCCCTCTTCCCGCCCTAGTTGCATCGACAAGCATCCAATAAGGGGAGAAATTCGCCTTAACGAATGGTTGAAACAGAAGAGCTAGTCCCTTGACTTATCCAACATGAGACAATTTCAGCATGTCCCAATGATAATTTCAATTTGTTACCAAACACGAACGAGCTTATTTCACCATTTTGGAAAAGTATTCCAATTGGAATGTAAACAATGAAGGGTTGATGGATGGTGAGAGTATTTTATTAATGGTAAAGAAGGCGAGCAGCAGTCGCCATCCAATTGATACCGAAAAGCTGGCCCAGAGAAGGAGAATATGAGGAAAATGGCTGCGGCCCAACTTATGATCCCTATCCTTTTTAAATTTTATAATTTAAGCATCTACGGCAGATACAATGTGTGTATGAGATAAATAAAATATTATATATATATATATATATTATATGTATTTAATAACCAGAATATGATTATTATTTTTAATATAATATATACATAATTTCGTATAAAAAGAAAATTAGGTTTTGGATAGTTATTAGAATAAGTTAAGGATAAGGGCATTTTAAGAACGACATATGAAACATACCTTAAATATATAGACACTTTATATGTAGAATAGATAAATGTGTGTAGATATATAATATGATATATATGTGTATCCTAGCTTCATAATAAGTAATGATTAGTGGTAATGAATAATTTACTTGATGTCTATGCATGTATTTGACATTTCAATACATTAAAGATTGAAAAAAAAAATATATATATATATATATAGTGACAATAATCTAAATTTGTTCTAAAGATGTTCAATCAGGTATCAATTACTTCAAATTATTGACTCTTTTAATTTGGGACAATATAAGATAATAGATATTATTATAACTTCAAGTTGAGAGATTCCGAAGAAGGCACATTTCTCCAATAACGAGTTTATATCACTAATCTTTTGGATGCTAAATAGTCTCTAAAAAAAGAATATTGATTCTAAAAAAATTAATTCTTTATTTTCAATTATTAAAATAGCTTTGGAATTGGATGAAACCAACTTGAGAACATGAGAAACCCAAACATACACACACACACACACACACACACAGAATTTGTAAAAGCATATTGAAAAACAAATGGAAAGATTATGTAGAGGCCTCTAGGCATGTAGGCATGAAATAATGGCGGGTGGCTCCACAAAACAAAAGGGGGTGATATTTTTATCTCGTGGGGTTTTGGACAAGTGCATCATATGATGTTAATTCCCTTCATCATCAAATATTCCCTTTGTTAAAATCATTTTGATAACATAATTACCCATTAATATATAATATTACGTAGATAACTTGAGTTGTAATATAGCCGATTAACCTTAATTCAATCATTATACTGCACTAATTTTCGAATGAAATGATTTCGTCTTCCATATAGGAAAGGACGTCATTCCCTATTCTCCACTCTTTCTACCTCTTTAAAAAAATGAAAAATCAATCATTACATAAGCATCTATATGTCGTATTTTCAATAAATATATGAAATTGTTAAATATTTAAAGAACTTTTTAAGAGTTTAAATACTATGTTTCAATTCTTTTACTAACTCCCTTCAGAGTCGAATAAAATACCACAAAAGTAGACTATGGAAGAAATATCATAGGAAGAGAAAATAATTCATAGGCTTCATCAATTTTGCCAAAAATCCCCCCAAAAAGGTTTCTTTTTCTTTTAATTTTTTATTTTTAACAATCCTAAAGAATGAGGCTAATTGTCAATATAAAAAATTACCATAAAGTCATTATCTTACCATATGCTAATAGGGCAAACTATTCAATGGTCAATGTGAACTAGATACCTTTAGTGTGCATTCCTACCACACTACAAAGATTCCTTACTTTAATTTTACTTAATGCTTTTGTGAAAACTTTGTAACTTGATGGATGTTTCCCACCCATCCAACTAAAGAATAAAGTCACACAAAAGAGAATGCAAAAGAATGAGTAAAAAGGAAACACAAAGAGTGTGGGAAAATGAAAATTCCTTCAAATGTTCACATAGATAACATATATTATATGTAGTGATAATTACCTCCCACCCCTTGAGGTTGAAGCCTAGATGCTCTAGACAATTATTTGATAGACAAACGTTACCATATGATAGAAAAACACCGACACGTTATTAGTGAGATTTTGAACCTAAACCTCTCTTATAAGAAGGGGCAGATGTTAGTGGCATATCTAGATTTTTTACTAAGTGGTGTCAAAATATTAATAAAAAATAAATTATAAATATATTAATATTTAATAAAAATAAAATTTAATTACATTAATCCAATTGTACCCAATGAAATTTTATATTTTGAAATGCCGTTATGATATCATCATCTGAAATACTTACAAATACATCTCTTATTTTATAATTATCAACAATCATTCAGCAAATCATTTATTTGATTTTGCAAATTAGTTTAGAACTTTTAAACTTGAGAACTCTAGTAAAAATTTTATCTATAGACATATGATCACTGCTATAGATATATGAACTCTAGTAAAAAATTTATCTATAAACATATGATCACTGCTGAAAAAGAAAATTTTTACACTATTTGTTTGTTAATATTTACTTCATAATTCATGGTTACTCATAGTTTCTAATCATATATAAGCCCTAACTTTTTTAAATGCGGCAATCATCCATTACATAAAAATTAATACCTAATTAACCATCAAAACATGCATATAAGAAAAAGTCCATAACTTTTAATTGATTAGAAATCCTAACAATTAATATAAAATTAAGAAATAAAAATTGATAAAAATAAAGAATAAATAATATTTCTGTTTGAGCTTACAAGAATGTACCCCCCAAAAAAAAAAGGAAAAGAAAATAGAAAAACATAAGGAAAAAAAAAATAAAATCGATGTATAAAAGAAAGAGATTAAAGAAGAAGAAAATAAAATGCAAGAAAACATTATAATGGCTTGGGATTCGAAACTGGGACAGTAGATTGGAGTTTCAAACTCCAGCCAATTAAGTTTGCATCAACCAGTTTAATTAATGGTGCCAAAAAATCCCTTTGTGAAATTCTCTATTATATATAATAAAAAATAATTTTTTTGTCAACCCCACTTGGGCCAATGTAAATCCGCCGTTGGCAGATATTGCCACTTTATATAAAGGATGGCTACAATACTTTACGTGACTTGAGAATTTATAATCACAGTAGCCATAAGATGATATATTAGTTGCATTGGTAAAAAGATTAACAAATTATGGCTATAGTTCGAAAAACTATAATAATATCCTGTTGTATAAGGATGCTATATATTGTAATTTTCCAAACTAAATGGATTGCTCTTGTAATTTCTTGAATAACAACTAGTACTACAACAAATTTTTTGTTCAATTAAATCATAATAGGGAGTATTACTGTGAATATTTTTCTTATAAAATTTACTATTATAATTAGGTCAAACCTTGAGGGTAGTGAGGTAATTTAACCCTAATAGGTTTCAAGGGACCATAGTATTACCTTCAAGAGTCACACCTTATTGCCTCTCAATAGTCATCATTGCCATCACTTTCCACACCCTACTTTATCATACTTAATTATTTCACTTTCTACTTTCTTTCTTGTTGCTCTTGAAGTGTGTGTCAAGGTAACTTTGGGTAACCTTATGGTCTTATTACATGTGTTAATGATAAAGTATTTTGATTCCGTGAGATTTATGCTATTGATGAGAAAAGGGTAGTTAATAAAAATATCAAACTTATTCTTTTATTTATTTTATCTTATAGATTTAAACACACACATATTAAAATTATTTTAGAAACACAAAATATTATTTAAGATTTCTTTTGTTAGATAGATCTAAATTGGTATGTATAGATAAAAAAATATTGCAATTTTTTTTTTATTTATTTGACCAAAATTCATACAGGTATAGAACTTATAAGTAGCGAAATGTTGCGGAATAAAACACTTTTTCCTTTTAGTCTTCCAAATTTGTATCTCATCATGACCCGAAAAAAAGAAAAAAAAAAGAAAAAAGAAAAAAGACACCTTTCTTTTTTTACTTTTGCTTTTGGAAAATTGATGTAAATATATAAAAAACAACTTAGTCTTTTTCACCTAATTTTGATCATAATATGGACATTGACTGGTTCAACGGACAAATTGAGAAAAAAAACATTGGGAAAGAAAATTATTCTCTTTTTGACCTTAAATTATTGTAAATCTTGCTTTTGACTCTCAAAATAATATTTTAATTATATTGTGGAGATTTTTCGTATCAGACAAAATTTAAATAAGTTTTTGTTGACCTCTTTTTTGTGAAAAAAGTAGATGTGACAAATAATTAAATGGGAGGATGAAGACTTAATTTTGGTAGCACGAGACGGGATGAAATCTTCTATTCTTCATAGTGTTTCATTTTCTATTTCATATCTATATAAATATATATAATGTGTATTTAATAATAAATATAATACACGTGGTATCTATTTAAGGGCACGTAATAGGAGATAAAACACTATTTGAAATAGGATATCCCGTTCCGCATGGGACCTAGCAATGATTTTTATTCCCATTGCAAAACACTGTATTATACTAGCATCTACTGCATACTCAATGCGTGTGTATAAAATAATTATATTTGTTTTAAAATATATGTAGCCTTGACTTGTATGTATTTAATAATTAGAATATGATTAACATAATTTAACATAAACAAATAAATTAGTAAGTTGATGAAATTTTATTGTATTATCAGTAATTATTAAAATGAATTGACATTAAAGGATATTTTAGATATGAAACATTAAAACATACCACAAATAAAACTACTTTTTGCTCTCACACTTTGTGTAGTGTAGATTTTTACTTTTTATTGTGTATATATATTTATAAATTGTGAAAAAAGAGTGAGACTGTTAAATAGTTATTTTGATGGTATAAAAATAGAAAATAAAATATAAAATGAAATAAAGTATCCAAAGTAGTTTGCAACAGATTAAGCAAAACACATAATTTCCTACTTAAAAAATATATCATAATAAAAAATACATAATATTTGGAAAAACTAGCAAATACTTAAGCCAATAAAAAGTATTTGGAATTGCAACTTGATTAATTTTGTAATTTCTCATTTCACTGAAATTATAGATTATTGATAATTAATTATAGAGAACTTACAACATAGACAACGTTTCCAAACACTAAAAAAAATAAATAAATTAACAATTCATAAATCATAATCATAATTCATAAAAATACTTTTCAGTTACAAATACTATTTAACGACAAAAAAATGGACATAATTAAGGCATGCCCTCAAACTTGTAGGGTGGACTCAAAATTAGGATTTGGCAATGAATTTATAAATGGTCAAGCTTAAATTCTCAATAGCATTTTTGTGTTTAAAGTTGGCTGTTAATGACAAAAATTAATTTGCATCTTTGACTTTCCTAATCTCATGCTTCACAACTTAATTATGGAAATAAAATTCTTTTTGCAAGTGAAGCAACATATTAAATTTTGCTTTGAATTTTAAAACCATGTTTTCAAAACTTATTTAGAAAGTAGAAAAGCCATATACAAATTGATTATCATTTATGAAGACAATACCTCTATTTTTTTCTTTAAAAAAAAAAAAAATCTTTTAGCAAAATCATGCTATAATTTCTTGTATATCTAATGAAATCAACAATATTAATTCGTGTATCTTGGGTTATCAAATTTTATTGATTAAAAATGTATCTAATTAATTGAAATTTCAAATTCAAAATTGCAATTATAGAATTACCATAACAAAAGCTTATTTTAAAAAAAGATAATACAAATGATAATATTTGATCTTGTCTTATATTGAGGAGTTGAGAAGTAAGAGATTGGCATATACGTTCATCTCCATTATCCATCATTTGAATTACTAAGGATGAAAACCCTCATTATTAATTTTTTGATTGGATAATATAACATAAAGTTAGGTTTAATAGTAAATTCGGATATTATCTAAAAAAAAATAGAACTAAGATGCTATAATTTTCTTTATAAAACAAAATTTACCATGCTGCTTATACAGTGTACGATTGTTAGTATTGCTTTTTTAATATATTGATTAAACTAACCCAAAAATACCAAAAGTTGTTTTTATTACATTTTTTATCTTCATTATTATGTATTATTTCTTTCGTCTTTAACTTTACCCTCGGGAATTTTTTTTAGAAAATAGCATTTTATATGATAAATCCAAATAAATATATACAAATAATTGGGAAATTATGTCACTGAAAAATAAAAATTATTAGTTCTATATATATATATTATAACCCTAACTGGAAGAATTCTCTTTGATGATATTCCACTCTCATGCGACGTAAATACTGCTTGTTGGACACGACGGAAGTTTCGATCAACGGTTCAAAGCTAGGGGCGTAGGGAAGTCCCGTGGTCCGAGCAACATCTAATAATTATCCCCACCATATTAATTTTTATTTTAAAATTAATTTTAGCCCTGGTTCGTTATATCCCAATCCGAAAACAAGGACAATTTTGTCTTCTCAAATTCTGATGCGGCAAAAGCCCAAAAAGCAGAATATGTTGCTGTAAAAACTTCTTGCCTTGAGAGAGAGAGAGAGAGAGAGAGAGAGAGGGTAAAGCTAATTCTTTGCAGGCAGAGGAGAATAGGACGTCGTCGTATTCTGCTCGTTTTGTCTGCGGCGGGGGAATGGGACTGGAGGCGGAGAGTAATGGAGTTTTGGAATGTAGTAGTGGCGGAACCGCCGAAGGAGGCGGCGGCGCGGTGGTGGTGGTGGGAGTGAAGCTTGACTCGCGGAGCAGAGAGTTGCTGACGTGGGCTTTGGTGAAGGTGGCTCAGTCTGGCGATCGCGTCATTGCTCTTCACATCCTGGATCCTAACACTGGTGAGACTCTTCGCACAATGAAACGCGCGCGCTGCGTGTTTTTCCCGCAAGCTTACGCCATCGGTTTTCTATATCTTAATTAGTGAAACTGGATTTTGCATGTTTGTGTGTGTATGCTCTTGTAGAAGTGTAAATATTTTGTTATTCCTTTTGGTTTCTGATTAATTGTGTCCTTTTCTTTTCTCCCTGTTTGCTTTTGATTTGTGTGGAGCGAAGATAAATCGACTCTGCTTGCGCTGGTGAAGACTTTCGATTCACTGCTGGCTGCTTATGAAGGGTTCTGTAACCTCAAACAGGTTTTTCGTACACTCTATATTTCTCAATATATATGATTTTTCTATTGTTTTGCAATTGATGGTTTCCTGAAAGTTTAGCATATTGAACTCCGTAGACTCTATCAATTACGCATTTACGATCAAACTTAGCTACTAGTTTTTCTAATTTAACTGTTTCTCTTTAATTTGAAAGAATTCCTTCGTTTTTCCTTTGCTCTGCGTCAAAATTTCAGTTCTAGAGCCTTCGATTGATCTTCATTTACTTCCAATTCTCCAAAGTGGCTTGGATGATGCATTTAATAGTTTGAGTCGCTTGTGGGGTTTCTCCTTCACTGTTTCTTCTTTTCTTTGTTTATTGGCGGGACGGGTTGTTCAGGGGTAGGAAGTATTCTAGTGGTTGGTTCTGCAATTAACTGGAGGTCTTTATTGTTTGAAGAGGTCTAAATTTCCACCTTTATGTGATGTTTAGAGGCTAGATTTTTCTTCTGTCCTTACTCCTTGTTGGTCCACAGCCTGAGGGCACTATAAATTCATTTATGGCTCTATATTCTTTTTATCTCTGAAAAATAAACGGGCCTGCTGATATATACACTGTTGTGCAGGTGGACCTGAAGCTAAAGTTCTGTAGGGGATCACCAGTTCATAAACTCTTATCCAAGGAGGCAATATCATGTGGTGCAACAAGTGTAATAGTCGGTACTTCTGGAGTCCATCACACAATCCGATCCAGGATCTCTGTTGCCAAGTATATTGCCAGGAACCTTCAAAAGTATGTATCAGTTTTATGTGTTGGCAATGGTAAGATTGTGTTCAGCAGAGAATCAACCGCTTCCACTGCCCCGGAATTTGGAAGTATTGAGGCATCAGAATCAAAAACCAAAAAGAGGAAGACTTTGTCCAAAAGCCATTTGAGTCCACCACCCCAGAGAGATTTGTCATCATCAAACAGTGGAAGTGAGAGTAACTCGATGGCTCTGGTACCCATTAAAACTCAACAAATGCCCCAATCTAAATCTGGATGGGCACTACTTCGCAGGGTCCTTTTTCATGGCAGAAGAGCATCCGAAACTTCTGCTACTAGGAAGCCATCAGTAGTGCAAAGGTTATTGAAACTACCAAACCGACTATCTACTGCGGCTATTTATCCCGACCAGAAACATATTAATGCATCCAATAGGGATGAGTGTTGTTTGGATTTGGACGAGCAGAAGGGTGCTATTGTAGTATATTCAGCTGACACTAACTCTGATTCCTGTATTAATAAGATTTTCTTGGAAGAACTTAAAGATCTTGGAGAGAAGTACTCAACAATATGCCGGTTGTTTAGCTACCAGGAACTCCTTTCAGCGACAAATAACTTTACACCTGGTTGGTTCTCTTAATTGTTATCTATTATATTAGTTCTACACTCATTTTCGGAGGTCTCATTAGTTAGTCTAATCCATATTTTCAGAAAATTTGATTGGAACGGGGGGAAGCAGCCGGGTATACAGAGGCTGTCTACCTGGAGGCCGGGAGATAGCTGTGAAAATTCTAAAGCCATCAGAGGATGTATTGAAACATTTTGTTGCAGAAATTGAAATCATTACATCACTGCATCACAAAAACATAATATCTTTAGTTGGCTTCTGTTTTGAAGAAGACCGACTACTTTTGGTTTATAATCTTTTATCCAGGGGATGCCTGGAAGAGAATCTCCATGGTGCGCATATCACGCTTCTTCCTGATTTTTATGTAGCCAGTAGCACTACTTTTAATAGTACATGCCACTTAATTTTTATGCTCTGGATTAGGTGCCCCAAATTCTGGAAATATATTTGGTTGGGAAAAGAGATATAAGATTGCTTTGGGAGTTGCCGAGGCATTGGACTACTTGCATAATACCGCTGAACCTATTATTCATAGAGATGTAAAATCTTCAAATATCCTTCTTTCAGATGATTTTGAGCCACAGGTAACATGTGCCTAATTATTGCTTCTGTATTCGCCATTGTTCCTCATTGACTTTGTTTCAGTACTCTATTAATCATGGTAATGATCATTTTGGCCTTATAGCTGTCGGATTTTGGACTTGCTACCTGGGCTTCAAGCTGTTCACATCATATGGATACGTCTGATGTTGCTGGAACATTTGGGTGAGTTCATATACTCAGCGTGTTATCAAGTTATTGTCAAATCACTAGATAACACTTTCTTTTCATGGCAGCTACTTGGCTCCAGAGTACTTGGTGCACGAGAGACCGAACGAGAAAATTGATGTCTACGCATTTGGGGTTGTACTGCTTGAGCTTTTGTCAGGTAGAAAGCCAATTGATAATGAACATCCAAAGGGCCAGGAAAGCTTGGTAATGTGGGTAAGTATCTCTAATTTAATGGGCACAAATTTGACATTTATTTGCTTTCAGCTGCGTATCAATTTGAAATGGTTTTAGCTATGTCTATGTCCTTGGTGCATATCCGGATTTCACAATGGATTCTCTGATATGGTGCTTGTTGTTTTCCATCATTAATCGACATCGGTGTCGTGTCTTGTATCTTCAATATCAACCTGTGCATGTAGGAATTTATCAAAAAAAACCTGTGCATGTAGGGATTTATGTTAAACAATGTTTCCAGTAATAGCTATAATTGTTGAATCTTTTCAGGCAAGACATATCTTGAAGGAAGAAAAAGTTTCAGAATTGCAAGATCCCGATATTGTTGATGCTTATGACCATGATCAATTTGAGAGAATGGTC
>JACFYI010003523.1:39322-50577 GCA_014898755.1 Handroanthus guayacan | reverse complement strand
GCAAAAAATATCAAATTTTTGAACCCATCTCATTTGAATATTTGGGTAAAAAAAGAGAAAAAAGAGAGAAAGAGGTTACAAAATGTGTACTTTTAAAGGCTAAACTCATTTGAATTGTTTGTTAAGGGATAAAATAAAATAAAGTAAAATAAAAGATGTCTACTTTTTAAACTCAACTCATTTGAATATTTGGGTAAGGTAAAAAGGGGGGAAAAAAACATAAAAGAGGTTTAAAAATGTCTACAATTTGAGCCCCAACCCATTTTAATATTTTGTTAAGGAAAAAATAAAAAATAAAAAGTCTACTTTTTAAACCTAGCGCACTTGAATATTTGGGAAAGGTTAAAAAAAAATTAATAATAATAATAAAAGACAAAATAAAAGAGATTTGAAAATGTCTATTTTTTGAGTCTCAACTCATTTTAATATTTTGTTAAGGAAAAAAAGGAGGTAAAAATTATTAATTTCCGAGCCCCAACCCTTTCCAATATTTCGTTAAGAAAAAAAGGGGTTAAAACATATCTATTTTTCATCCAAACTCATTTGAATATTTTATTAAAGAATTGTGAAGGTATTATGAACATTTTATAAATTACACAACTTTATGCCATACAATCCAAAGTAAACACATATACAAACTAAGGTTAAATAAACTAACATAAACATCCAAAGTAAACAATATATCAAATTCATTTTACTTATTTAAACCAATATTACTTATCCAAAAAAAAAAAAAATCATCAATAACTCAAACCCACATTATACCTACATTCCAAAGTAAACATGCCCTTTTTGGTAACAAATCGGTTTAATTTTAATTGAATTCTATTTTTGCAAATTTTCAGTTGAATTTATACCAATTTCTCTTGGAAACGATACTCTATTCACTCTTTATTACTTGTTGCGATACGTGCACTTGTATACGGGTTTTTGCCCAACACTTACCCACATTACCAAGCTTTCCTAGCCCTTTGGATGTTCATTATCAATTGGCTTTCTACCTGACAAAAGCTCAAGCAGCACAACTCCAAATGCGTAGACATCAATTTTCTCATTTGGTTTCTCATGCGTAGACATCAAATAAATGTCAAACTTGTGCCCATGAAATTAGAGATACTTACCCACATTACCAAGCTCTCCTGGTCCTGTGGATGTTCATTATCAATTGGCTTTCTACCTGACAAAAGCTCAAGCAGTACAACCCCCAATGCATAGACATCGATTTTCTCGCTTGGTTTCTCTGGCGCCAAGTAGCTGCCATGAAAGGAAAGTGTTATCTAGTGAATACTGATTTGACAATAACTTGATAACACGCTGAGTATATGGACTCACCCAAATGTTCCAGCAACATCAGACGTATCAATATGATGTGAACAGCTTCAAGCCCAGGTAGCAAGTCCAAAATCCGACAGCTATAAGGCCAAAATGATCATTACCATGATTAATTGAGTACAGAAACAAAGTCAATGAGGAATAATGGCAAATATGGAAGCAATAATTAGGCACATGTTACCTGTGGCTCAAAATCATCTGAAAGAAGGATATTTGAAGATTTTACATCTTTATGAGTAATAGGTTCAGCTGCATTATGTAAATAGTCCAATGTCTCAGCAACTCCCAAAGCAATCTTATATCTCTTTTCCCAACCAAATATAATTCCTGATTTTGGGGCACCTAATCCAGAGCACAAACGTTAAGTGGCATGTACCATTAAAAGTAGCACTACTGGCTACATAAAAATCAGGAAGAAGCATGATATCCATACCATGGAGATTCCATTCCAGGCATCCCTTGGATAGAAGATTATAAACCAAAAGTAGTCGGTCTCTTTCAAAACAGAAGCCAACTAAAGATATTATGCTTTTGTGATGCAAAGACGTAATGATTTCAATTTCTGCAACAAAATGTTTCAATACATCCTCTGAAGGCTTTAGAATTTTCACTGCTATCTCCCTGCCTCCAGGTAGACAGCCTCTGTACAGCCGGCTGCAGTGACGTATCCAGGATTTTCACTAAGTTGTGTCAAAATATCAATAAAAAATAAATTGTAAATACATTAATATTTAATAAAAATAAAATTTAATTAAATTAATCTGATTGTATCCAAAGAAATTTTTTATTTTGAAATGCTCTCATAATATCATCTGAGATATTTATAAATATATCTCTTATTTTATAATTATCAACAATCGGAAAGGATGATCGGAGTTAGTGCCAAACAGGTCTAAAGTTATTTGTTGCTGAAAGGAGTTCCTGGTAGCTAAACAAGATCTTTAAGTTCTTCGAAGAAAATCTTACTAGTATAAGAATCAGAGTTAGTGTCAGCTTAATGTACTACAATAGCAGCCTTCTGTTCGTCCAAATCTAAACAACAGTCATTCCTATTGGATGCACTAATATGTTTCTGATCCGGAAAAATAGCCACAGTAGACAGTCGGTTTGGTAGTTTCAATAACCTTTGCGCTGCTGACGGCTTCCTAGAAGCAGAAGTTTCGGATGATCTTCTGCCATGTAAAAGTACCCTGCGAAGCAGTGCCCACCTAGATTTAGATGGGGGCATTTGTAATAATTAGTTTTTTAATAATTTTTTTATTGAGGATAATTAAGTAATAATTCAATTTAAGATGTAATGGTTCAAGAGTACCATTTGTACACATATCAAGTTTTTAAAGAGTATAAGATATTAAGTGAAAATCATGATTATTGAACCCTAACTAACATGGTTATGTTAATTTTGTATCAGAATGTGTATTCTAGCATTTGAAGGTGGACTAGTAAAGAAACTAGCAGTATGATTTAGCAATGAAACACAGTGGGAATCACATATATCCTTATTAGTATATAGGATAAATTAACATAGTCGAGGTTATAAGTCATACGTACGAGAGGTTGCTTACTACTAGGTACATAAACATATATTATTCCTCAGGAAAAGGCCCCATTCTAGAATGGATTCCCTTTTCTATTTGGCAAATCCTTTTAGATTGCATTAGTATGGTAGTTATTATATATATATATATATATATGTGTGTGTGTGTGTGTGTGTGGATTTGAATCTTCTAAAACCCATCAAAATACATACAGTTTCATGTATGGGGACGCAAGGAATAAAAGAGAGCATCACGCGGATTACTTAGGAATCTCATAATTTTAGACCACACTTATGCTTTAGATCCCAAGGAAGAAAAGGCAAGAATATGAGTGAAAAGAATGAATTTCAAAACTTAATTCTCAAGTAAAAGTTCTATAAAAAGATTCCATTGACTTTGAAGCAAAAAATATAGCATAAGACGAAGTCCATATTATAAATACAACAACGTGGGTTTGTAACATTATTCCCCAGTAAACTACAAGGAAAAGACAAATCAAAAAAGGACAAAAAATGAAGGAAACATTTAAAAAGAGTATAAGAGTATAAAGTTTCTTCGTTTTATATCAAAGTTTGTTGAGTAACCCTTTCACCTCCATAAATTAATATAGTGATGTACCATTAATTGTGTCATCATAAATTATGTGACAATAGTCTAACTTGGGCACAATTGTTAAATGATTTCATTATGTTTCAAAATCTTGGCAAGTTGACCATGTCAATAATGCTCCATGACATGCTTTTTCATGAGAATCAAATCTTATTTTGGATTTTCAAGCTTGCTTTTTGCTCAATTCAAGATAAACCAAGATGAAACCACAGAATCACTTAACATTTATGAAATTTGATATGGATTCGGTGATTATGTATTACTCGTCAAATTGAGTATTGATTAACTAAAATTAAATACCTAGTTATGCTTGGCAAGTATTTATAGGATTTGTAATATGTTAGAATTAGTACAAGTGACTTTAGAATTAGTGCAACTAACTTAGCATGATTTGAGTCATCATACTTATTATTGGTGGATGACAATGATCTAGGATGGAGGACAGGATCCCTTGTTCCCAAATGATGTTTCATCTCTTGGTCCATGCTTTAAATATATGCCACGTGTATTAAATATTTCATTATAAAAATATTTAGTAATAAATGTAATACACGTGATATGTATTTAAAAGCATGGAACATGAGATGAAACACCATTTTGGTGTAAGGAATCCCATTCCCTATGACGGTTAATGGATATTTGAAAATTCCATTACTGTTTGCGTCTATGTTCATTTATATGAAATATTATTTGTAGTCGTTTACATTGGATATAACCGTATTCAATTACTAGATATTTGATTGCAAATGAATACAGATATGATAATCACATATTCTATCCATTTAATATCCGCTTCGAATACGTATTTGTTTACATATTCGATTATTCAAGATTTAGTTACATCCATTAACCAATTAATAATATTTAAAAAAAATATTATGTATACTATATTCTAATTTTCCATATAATATTTCAAAAATAATATTTGGAATTTTAGCTTTTGTTATTATTCTTATACCAAAATATTTTTTAACTCAAAAGGTCAATATTATAAGTGATTAATTCAATTCAAACACATTTGTATTTCCATATTCATACAAAACTAAGAAAACCAATAAGAAAATAATGTTTCATTCTTAACTTTTGGAAAAATGTGAGAAATGAAATTGAAATGTAAAACTAATGACAAGGTCTTAACCTTTTCGAGAGATGTTCGAAAATTAATAATATAAGATAGAATGAAGGATAAAAATTCAAACAATCAAACAAATAAAAAATAAATAAATAAGCAACTGAGGTGGTGACATATATCTCTCCATAGATTAACAAATTCGGGTTTAATTAGAATTCCATCGTGTAAATAGTCTGGTGAGTAGTTAAGACTAGAAAATAAGTTGCAGCTAGCGATGGAAATAAGTGTGAATCAGCTTAGCCTTCCATGTCTTTGTTTTGCTATTATAGTGTGCTTGAATTCTATTTTTCACATCCGTATAAAAGCCTGGATTATCAGCCCCCTGAGTGTCGAAATCTTGGTACATTTTGACAATTTCTTCATCACTTCCTCGAAAGCCAAGTAGGATATTCTTTTCTCGCAGCTCTTTGACGTCCTCAGGCTTCACGATCAATAGTTTCATGAGATTGATATACGATATCACGGCACCCGGACTCAAAGTTTGTGGATCGAGCTCGTAGCGCATCATGTTCAAAAATAAAGTCTTGGTCTCGAGACACGTGGACAAAGTTGGAAGTTGGAGCTCTGCATACATAAAATTAGATTTGAACTTGACGTCAAGCAAAGATTGAGTGGTACTAGGTTTCAAATGGATGCCCTTTGCCTTGAGCTCTGTCAGTGAGTGAAATGAATGGCCTAATATCTTTAAGTCTCCTTTAGCTTTCTTGAATAGTCTACATTTGCCCCGACAACAATCACCGGATTCTAGATCAGCATTTGTCCTTTCTTGAACACCAAAGCAGCAATTAACATGACCCGAACGGGTTTCCTCCACTGGTTCATGAACAAATACAGCGAGTACGCCATAGAATAAATCAAAGAGGTGGAGCATACTTTCATCTACCCATTCTGGAAAACTTATTTTGGCAGAATATAACTCTCCAAAAAGGACCAAGGACACGTAGCTGTTGTTGAAGATACAAAAAGCCCAAATCACTATTTCATTGGGTTGTATTTTTAAAGTACTAGATGTGTTTGGTTTTGATACAGAGGGGTATATTAGAATTAGAAAAAATCAAGGGGTAATCTTCCCCTTTGCAACAATACAAAGATAAATATGTATTTTATCCTATTTAAATCAAATTAAAGGTGCATATCAATTTTGTACAAGGAGTAGCTAGTTGTTCAGTAAATTTAATTTATTTTATTGTAATCTCTAACCAATCTCTATCTAATTAAACCAATATAATAAAATAAATTGGTTTGGCTTTATAAATAAATTAAAAGAAAAAATTCAAGCGATGCAAACCAATTCAATAAAAACTATATACTTATTTTTGCTCCAAAACAAATTCAAACCAAACCACGAAGATCCTAAAAGTCAAATACTATGTACTAGCATTTATCAAAAATTAATTGAATCTAAACTTGGTAACAATGAAACATAAATAGTATTAAATACCCGTGAAGTATTTTTACTGCGTCCCCTGGGGTTGGCACGATTGTTGAGAGCAAAACCACCACAATCCAGATTGGAATTTGATTATCCACCAAACACATGTCTCGAACCGCGATAGAGACGCTCAACGGGCCAAAATAGTCACGCATCCGGGCAATATTCTCCAGAGAAGGATATTCCGCCATATTACCCCGCTCGGGAGCAATATATTCCAGCATACAAATCGCAAAAAATAAAGCATCAAGAAGCATCATTAGAGCAAGTTCATTGTCGGAGTACTTGGTAAATATTTCTGATCTCAAGAATCTTCCTCTTGATTATTACATAACACAGAACAGTTTCTTGGTCATGAACTTCGCGGAACCTTTCCAGGGCCTTGATCTTGAAGAACTCCGCAAAAAGGAGCTCCGGACTGCCTTGGTGGTAAGGTCCAATTGAAACCATCTTAGGAACGTAATCATGACGGTTGCACTCCTCCCTTAGTAACACTTCCGGCACTCTCCGTATTATCCGGCTACCTCGGCAATTCGAGTTGCTCGGACCTTCATTTGAGGTTTGAGTTTGAGACATTTCAACTTTCAAGTTCTTGGCTAGCTACAGTGAGAAAACAAAAATCATTGTTAATTATATATATGCGTGTGTGCACAGATTAACAATTCGTTTTATTTTATTCTTTTCTTGCGAAACATAAAATTTATGTTCTTATTCCGTACGTGGTTTTTGTCAAGATATGATATCTTTTGGGCATCTAGAATTTATATAACGCGGGGTAATTTTTATTTTATTCTTTTCTTATGAAAGATGAATTTTATGTTCTGATTACCTACATGTGTTCCAAAGATATGATTTCTTTTGGACATCTATAATTTATGAAATGTGAGGTATTTTTTATTTTCCTCTTTTCTTGTATAAGATGAAATTTATATTCTCATTTCGTATGTGTTTTGCTGAGACATGATATCTTTTCGACATTTAGAATTTATAAAATGTAGAGTACTTTTTATTTTATTCTTTTCTTATGAAATGTGAAATTTATGTTATCATTTCATATGTATTTTTGCTAAGACATGATATCTTTTGGACATTTAGAATTTATGAAATGTGGGAAACTTTTTATTTCATTCTTTTTTTGTGAAAGATGAAGTTTATGTTCTCATTCCGTACGTGGTATTGCTAAGACGACTGATATCTTTTGGGTATCTAGAATTTATGAAATATGAAGAACTTTTTACTTTAATTTTTTTTTTTTTTTGTGAGAGATGACATTTATGTTCTCATTCCGTTATGTGATTTTGCTAAGATATGATATCTTTTGGGTATTTAGAATTTATGAAATGTGGGGTACTTTTTATTTTATTCTTTTCTTGTAAAAAAGGAACTTTATGTTCTCATTCCGTACATGTTTTTTGCTAAGGAATGATAACTTTTGGGCATCTCGAATTTATGAAATGTGGGGTATTTCTTATTTTATTCTTTTCTTGTGAAATATGAAATTTATGTTCTCATTCCGTACGTATTTTTTCCTATGACACGATATCTTTGGACATCTAGAATTTATGAAATATGGGGTGCTTTTTATTTTATTCTTTTCGTGTGAAAGATGAAATTTATATTCTCTTTCAATACGTGCCTTTGCTAAGATATGATATCTGTTGGGCATCCAAATTCACGAGACGGGGGTACTTTTTATTTTATTCTTTACTTGTGAAAGATGAAATTTATGTTCTCATTTCGTACGTGATTTTGCTAAGACATGATATCTTTTGGGCATCTAGAATTTATAAAATGTGGGGTACTTTTTATTATATTCTTTTCTTGTGAAAAATGAAATTTATAGTCTCATTCCATACGTTTCTTTGTTAAGAAATGATATGTTTTGGGCATCAAGAATTTATGAAATTGGGATACTTTTTATTTTATTCTTTACTTGTGAAAGATAAAATTTATGTTCTCATTCTATACATATTTTTGCTAAGACATGATATCTTTTAGGCATGTAGAATTTATGAAATGTGCGGTACTTTTTATTTTATTCCTTTCTTGTTAAAGACGAAATTTAGATTCTCATTTCGTACGTGTTTTTTCTAAAACATGATATCTTTTCGGCATTTAGAATTTAATGTGAGGTCCTTTTTATTTTATTCTTTTCTTGTGAAAGATGAAATTTATGTTCTCATTCTATATATATTTTTGCTAAGATATTATATCTTTTGGGACTCTAGAATTTATGAAATGTGGTGCACTTTTTATTTTATTCATTTCTTGTGAAAACTAAAATTTATGTTCTCATTGCGTACGAGTTTCTGCTAAAACATGATATCTTTTGAGCTTCTAGAATTTATGAAATATAAGGTACTTTTTATTTTCTTCTTTTCTAGTAAAATATGAAATTATGTTCTCATTCTGTATGTATTTTTGCTAAGACATAATATCTTTTAGGCATCTAGAATTTATAAAATGTGGGGTACATTTTATTTTATTATTTACTTATTTTAGTTTGGATTCCATGTAGTTACATTTTTTATTAGTTATTTTAATAGCTAATTATTTTCTTTTTTTTTTGTCTTTTTGTTACACAAATTTCTAAGGATGTGGATTTCACCTCTATGAATTATTCAATTGCTTCTGAAAGATATATCATTTCAACAGTCGGATTATTGGCCTCGCGTTGTTGATTCAGATATTTTCAGAAGATGTATACTTCTGAAGTGTATTAACATTATAGCTTTGAAATTATTTGTAGTTTTGTTTGATTTAGTGAATTAGAATCATTTAAAGAATATTCTTGAGGAGTGACAATTGTAATACCTCGTATTTGTTGAATGATTTCTTTATATACTATATTTTCTTTATTGTTTAGTTTCTTCTTTTTTGAGTTAATACATAGCTGTGGGTGATTTGTATGAGTAATGATCATCATATAGTTATTCAGTTGAAAGAATTTTAATTTCTATCCATTATAAGACGTTGAAGTGTTAGTAAATAATTATCTTGTAATATTTTATAAAATAATGATTAATTAACGAATATTTGACAAAAAAAAAAGTACTTTCGTTGTGGAATTTCACATTGATACAGTAATTTATTGATAATTTGTTATTTCAAGGTGTCAACAAAATATTTTTTTTTAACATTTTAATATATAACTCCATGCATTTTTTTATGACATTTAAACACGCCATGTATTACACTTTGGATGGCATTTTAATATACCATTTAATGTGTAAAACCCCAGGTCACGATAGCATTTCACCCCATGATCTGAAACATTAATCATGGTCAGAAAACATTCTAAAACCAAAAAACAGGAACCAACATATGCTTTTCAAACTAAAATTCCCAACAAAATAATCGTTTCAGGCCAATAAAATTTGTCCAAAATACATAAGCAGCTAACTTAAGGTTACAAGCCATCTAACAGTACAATCTATAAGTCCAAAAGTCCAAATGAGCCAATATTACAAACTTAAATACAAATATCCAAAAAGAAAGCTATCACGATCAAACCCTGAGCTTTTAGTCAATAAACCCAAGGCCTATGAACCTACATGATATTATGAAATTATGAGTCAACTGACCCAGTAAAACTTATGGCATAAAATCAGGAATGAAAGAGTTCCAATGATAGGCATTTCAATATCAAGATGAGAATGCAATTCAATAAAAAATTTAGGAACAATTAGAACGATCAAATCAAACAAATAACGTTAAATATTTATCACATTCAATGCGTAAGACAAAATCAAGTAGTTTGGTGGGTCTGTCACCCTTATAACTCCAACATATATCATACAGTGCATCCTTATCTCTCCAACTCCGAAAGGAGCATCATATAAATGGTAAAGCATAGCCGACCTACTTGCTTTAAAGTAGCCCTTCAAAACCCTATCCCTAGGGCTCATCCGAACTACCCCACAGTCGGGAATTTTATAAGGGTTCAAATCGTCAACTCGACGTTATCCAATCTGATAGCCCTGAAAACTCCCAGGGCCCAATGGTCATTCATTCAGTAGGCTAGAAATAGATAGGACGTTTCAAACATATCGTATATCATGAAACCGTTCAGCACATATTTGATTGACCAATCATATTAAATAAATAATCCGAAAATTTGGTCAATCATATCAATCAAATAAATCGGAATTAGACTATGGACTAAAGGATTCCTTGTTTCAAAATCTTAAATATGTTATAGAAAGGTTAGATATGGACTCGATTTATTGAAAATGAAATCGAAAATTCATTTTAGCTCACTGGAATGAGCGCTTGGGAGCACGTTTGAGCACTCGAGCGTCCGACCAGTGATTTTCGTCACGAGTCTAAGCGCTTGAGCACCCAAATAGGCGCTCTGAAATTTGGTGGAAAAAGGAAAATTTTAAAAATATGAATGGGCGTTGGGGCGCTCAAGATGAGCGCTTGAGCACTCAGTCAAGGTTGAAAATCCCTTTTTTTGTCTTTTTATTTTATTTTGATTTTTGGTTCAAAATCACATTTTTGAGATTCTTTTATGTCCATAATCATTTGTAAATCATCATTTTAAAATTTGGTTTAAGATTTTTCGAAGAATCGGGATCAAGTTAAAATTCACATTTTTGTCCATATCCTTCAACTCCATCCAAGTTTTGGTTTCAAGAACTCCCTCTTATTCCAATGTTCATGGTCCAATAACAATCCAAAGCTTAGGTCAAGACATCATAGATATAAAAGGGGCTTTGGACGTTGACGTTCATATCAATGGTATGAGCATATATGTATGAGAAACTACCAGAATGATCAACGAAAAGCTCATAGCAATAGCAATATCAACATGATCAAGATTCATATGAGCTCAACAAAAGAATGACATATAAGACATAGAATGGTTCACATGCTCATGAAAAAGAAGGAAGAATTCATAAGTCTTACATTAGTCCAAACTTAACGAGAAACACGGAGCTCCTTAATACTCATTTCAACGGCCTAAACGATCACAAGTCCCAATCAAACTTCAATCATAACTTTAACATAACATTTAGACATAAATCTAAAGCTTATCTTACCACTAGTTAGAGTGAATCACCTCCTAATTTCCCCTTGGATTCTCCTTTTTGTTACTTGAGAAAATTTATAATTGTGTGTGCAAGTGGAGTGTGCCTTTTTTTTTGAAATATTATGGGTAAATTGCAGAAAACCCCCCAACCTTTTGGGGGTAGTGCACATTACCCCC
>JACFYI010003522.1:412051-424106 GCA_014898755.1 Handroanthus guayacan | reverse complement strand
GCGTGTGTGTGTTTTTTTCTCTACTGAATAATAACTCTATTTAGTTAATTTCCTACTGTATATTAGCATTATTAGAGGATTTTTCTCGTTAAATATTAATTTTTGAATGTTATTAATGTAATATATTGATATAAATATTGGATGTATTAATCGTTTTCGAAAAAAGCAAAAAATATGAAAAACTCTAATTTCAACTCATGCATGAGAAGTTTGTAAGATGGTCTATAACTTTATAAGTGAAGGCCAAATTCAAAAGGGAAAATTGGTATTAATTTCAAAATTATAAGATTTAATTTGAGTCTAAATACTACTAGTGTGATTTTTTTTTTTCAATTCAGTTTTACAAAATTCATTAATTGATTATAGATTATTACTATATTTTAATGTTGAGTAACATAGCTGTCGATTGTTAAGATATAATTATTCCATACACTAAAAATATTATTAAGTAACATATAAATCATTAAAAAAAAATAAAAAGTTGAATCGATGAAATCATAACACCCAATTCTTTTATCACCTCTTTCAATGTCATTGGGTATTCCAAACTAAATGGGCAAGTCATTATGGTTACATTTTTTTGAGGTTTAAGATTCGTTGCTTTAATTATAATTCGACCATCAAATTAATCCATTCAAAATGGGAACGAAAATCTTTAGTTATAAGGTTTTAAAATTAAATTTGTTCCTCCTACAAGCTAAATGTGATGGGTTTCTGTACTGTACCATATCTGTTAGGAAAGGATTTTTGGGTTATCTTATATAATAGAATATCTCCCCTCTTAATAATCGACTTTTTAGGAATGAATTGTGCTTGTGATAAGGTAATATCACAGCGGGACACCAGAAATGCCCTTACAGTTGCATGTGCTGAGGTATGATGGGCCTAGGGAGGGTTCACACTACACGAGGGTATATGTTAATTATATTTAAAAGAATATAACAGGTCTCTATTCCACATAAAGAAGGGTTCTTACACCATCTTATATACCGAAACATCATTCTCTTTAGCAATCGATTTTCTAAAAAATAAATTGGTTGTGACACTAAACCCTTTCAATAATGGTACATCCACTAGCTAGTAATTTCTTTTCTTGAAGGAAATGAAAAGCTATATAAAAACAACATAATCAGTTGATTACCAAAATAAATTTTTACATAGTCAGCTGAATTAAGTTGTGCCAAGAAAAGAAGAGAGAATATGATTGTGATATATAAAATAATACAAAATAAAAAATAGAAAATCATTATCAAAACTGATATTGTATAACTAGCCCCAAAAATAGGTGGTTTTGTCTACACTCTACACTACGAGGGTAATTGCTCAAGCATTTCTTCCTCATCCTAGCTTCTGAAAATTACATCTAAATTTCTCTAAAATATACAATAAGTAAAATGTCTAAGTCGAATCACAATTTTTGATTGAAATGCATATTAATCCCCTTCAGCTACACGTCAATTTCCTATCAAAATATGTAGTGTAATAGAGAGATATTTTGACAGAAATAACTACTCAATACATAAATTTCTATTAAATGGTATTTCTAAAACTCAATGGAGTTATTGCACCCCACTGATCAAAATATAAACTAATAAAACTAAAGATCATCCATAAATAAAATTTTCAAAATATAAAATTACTATCTACATTTTATTTTATTTACTTTTTTGCAAAAATTAATGAATAGGCAAGAGTGGGAAAATCTTATGGTGGTGGATAAGAAGCCAAAAATAATTGAATGAAAGTGGAATGTCGCGTAATAAATGAGCTGTACAATACAGACAAACGCGGAGGAAAAAGACGTGGAACAAACGTAAAACCAAAATTTGCTTAGCATTGAGTTCTCGAAAGCACTAGAAAGAAACTCCTCCTTTTTCTTTTTTATTATTATATATATATATATATACACGCGCACACAAATTTAGATTATTTTCTTATAATTATGAGGAGTTTGGTATGAATTATGATGATTTTAGAGATAATTTTTGTTTATGAATCATTCAAGGATTGAATCTTGGGAGTTGGCAACATAATCATTCATGCTTCAAAGTGTTTTCTTGTTTTTCCATTTTTTTTATATGAATAGACTCGATTAGCAAGAATAAAAACGGGACTTGTTTTTATCTCGGTCAGACCGGATGGTTTGAGCTAATAGTGCAGAAAAAAAAGTCTTAGTCTTTTCATCGAAGTTGTCAAATGAAACTGATGAATGGTAGGAGGAATTTTCAAAGATAGAAGTTCGAAAAATTACAATTTTATGTGGTAGAGTGCACTTCTCGCAATACTCTTGGATTTTGACCGATTCAATGAGTTTTTCAGCTCTACTAGGCTCAAGTGGCTAGTTGGTTGTAACAAAGACACTACTATTTATTTGCGTAATAGTTTCATAACTTTTTTTGATATAACATATTGCAACCGATAACATTGCTCGGTACATTGATAAAGTATTCTTTACTAATATTTCATTTTAATAATCTTAAATGAAAATTTTCTAGCATCCCCCTAATCAAACTAGCTAGAACGAGTAAAGAGCTAATGTTTTCCTAGTGACACACTTTGATACATGCATACATACATATAAACTTATGATTTTAAATGCATAGATATTTTTCAACTTGCTTTCATTTTACAAATGTGCCTCTCGTGATTTTCTTACATTTCACAATATTCTAACAATGATAATGAAATACATAGTCTCTTATCTTACTTAAGGGCCCAACGAAAAACACCCAAGTCTCTTTATCCTAATGTCAAAATCATATGATGTCTAGAAATCAAATGTAAAATTAGGAGAAAATAATGTTAGTGGTTCTCCTCTAAATCTTCAACATTCAGGCACCATTATTGTATGGAAAATGTCATTACATATGCATCACCAATGTATATTGACAAAGACACCACCATATTCCCACAATTTCAAAACTTAGGCCTTATTTGGATATGTTTTGTAAAACGGGCTTTTTACGTTGAAATATATATATATATATATATTCAAATATGAGTGTTTTTTTAATAGAAAATGTATTTATGCAAATATACAGAAGATTCTCAATTTTTACTTTTATTAATTATTTTACCAAATATTGCCTGAATTATTGTCAAGCACTAATGACTTTTTAATTCCAAATTAACCATCCTAAGCATCCTTTGCTTGGAGAAGAGATTTTAGTTATTACTTTTTTCCTTTTGTGTGTCACTTTAAGCCTTGAAGCAATTCTTTGGAGTGTAGTTTGGCTTAACTTTTTTATCAAACTAGTTAAATTATTATTGAAATTATAAATATTTAAATTTAAATATCACAAAATTAGCATAATTCAAGAACGAAAGAGCTCATATCAGCTATAGTCAGAATCATTCATCGGTGAAATTAAACATTATAGTCCATATACAAGGGCTTTATTCTTTCTTGGATTTTGAAATATTTTAAATTTCCAACTCTATTTGTAAGTGTGTGTACATATATTTTTAGACATTAATTATTTTTGTTACATTATTGGTTCAGTCATGGAAAAATGATTAAATATTTTTCAGGATCGGGTCTTAAAACCTAAGCTTCGCGGGGCATTAATATTGTGGCAGCCAAACAAGTCCCAAGCCCATCGCACTTAAAACAGAGAACATATAACCTGTAAGACGGGCAGGCCATATATTCCCTCGGCGGGGCCCACATGGCACTCATTTCGAGTACCGAGGCCAATGACCAGTCACTATCTGCCACGTGGACGAGGCAGCCAATGGCACTCTACTGTTGCCAGCCGGAAAGCGACCTTTATTTAAATTGCACAGCTGGAAAAAAAGGAGTTATAGTTTATTTAATTATTTTGGAGCAATATTCTTTATTTTGGTCCTGACACAAGTGTATCGACTATCGAGCAGCACTTTTACATTTGAAAAATAGGCCGATTGCAGGATGAGAAAGATAAAAAAATAATAAATAATAAATATCAAGCCTTCTTGTATTTTGAAAAACGAAGCTCCTGCATTTCCACAAAGAGGGTAAAAAATGCATTGTCTTAAAATAAAAATAAAAAAGTTGAAAAAAAAAAAACACAAGTTAGTGTGATGGCTATTATTTTTTTCATAAAAGAATTTTTCTGTCTATTTCTTGTTTCACAAGGAAGTAAAATACAATTCACCATTTGAAAATAAATGGGTCCAAATTATACATATGTATACCACTCGCTAAGGCAATGAGTTTCAAATTCTTATCTAAATTTATGATATTGTAATTGAATATAATTACCAAGGAGATCCTGTCAAATAATAAGGTAAAGACCTCATAATCTAAAGGGTTTATAATTTAGAATCTTGTTTTCAATATAACAATGGCATGTCTTTTTTTACTAAATAGGAGGCTTCAATATTTATTATTGGTCATTATATTTGATTTTGATTTCGAATATATTTGATATATGAATATACTAATGTAGTGATCGAATATATTTAATTTCTCAATAAAAAATTAAACTAGGTCGATAAAATCACTTTCAGAATATAAACTATACCACAACAAATTATATATATTGTGCATGTGGTTAATAAATACTCTAATCTTGTTTCATCTGTGCAAAAAATTAATTAAAGCATTTTCTCTTAAATGTAAACCGAATTGTTTATATTTATTATTTTGATAGTGAATTTACGTCAATATATGTATGTGAAGAAATTATTGACCAGAAAGTAACAACTTGTTGATAAATCATTTATGAATCAAATCCTAAACCTCATCTCAAGAAGAATTTTCACAAGAAGAAAAAAATAATTGCAAAGAGTAACACATAATCCCTTTTCTTAGTTTTTATGTTTTTTTCATTGAAAGCATTTTCCTAATATTTTTCTTCAATTTTCTCCTTTCCTGAGTTAATTTAATTTCCAATATTAAATAATTGAGTTGTCTTTTCCTAACATTCCTTTTTCTTTTTTTTTTTTTTTTTGTTTAAGAAACAATCGAAGGTGAATCGAACTATAATGAAATATAAAAGATTTTTTTAGAAAAAACAAAATCAGAAATATCGTTGACCCCAATAATATGACCTTTACCCATATCATTGTAGAGATTTTTTCAATCTCTTGAGTTTTATTTTTTATTTTTTTATTTTTAATAAATCAATATTTCAACTTCCAACAATAGAATTCTCCTTGCAACTTAATTGAATTCGATTGGGTGTCATACCAACCAAAAAGCCCAAAAAAAAAAAAAGAAAAAAAGAAAAAGGAGGAAAATGACAGAGACCAAGAAAGAGACATTGCTTTTCGAGTTCAACTCTATGTACCAAGCTACTCTAATACGACCAAGTTTTTCCCACTTAATTACAAAGCTAGAAAAGCTAGAAAGCTAGAAAGGAAAGGGACGATTCATTACTTTATTAAATGAACAAATAGAAAAGGGAGAGTTGAAAAATGAAATTACTCTTCTTTCCTATATTTTTTTCTTAGAGAAATGATTACATTTGATTTACGCATCATGAATACATTAATATAAATACTTTAATATATTTAAGAATTAGATATATTAATAAACACAAGATAAATTTTTCAAATTAATATACAATAGAATCAAATACACCATTCGACGTAAGACAGCCCATACGCCACTGGAAGAAATCAAAATCATAACTTCTTCATTATAAGACATTCACCTTACCATCATGATAAGGGCACATCGACACTATTCTTTCTCATAGTAAAAGAGTTTGCTTAGGTTTTCACACTTGTGAAAAGAACATTTAGGCAGCATCATCTAAATCATATATGCACACCATATACAATCTTTCCCCACTAATATTATCACACTTGCAGATAATACTAACATGTACATATATTGATTGGTAAAATATGTCCACATAACCAATTTACTCTCAATATCAACAAAAAATTCCAGCACTTCAATATTCGTATCTTTTGTGTGGTTAAGTTGATACTAGGTTTGAAATGATCTCAATTCAATAATATGATCGTGTAAAGGGATGGTATGATGCCATATAAAACTGACACCTTTAGATTATAATATCAATCCATACCATGAACCGTCTAAAGGGCAAAAAAAAAAAAAAAAAAAAAAAAAAGAAAGAAAGAAGGAAAAAAAGAAAAATCCATACCATGAACCCTTGAGGTTTGGTATAATTATAGTTATACTCACTAATATTAGTTTAATTGACAAATAATTACAATTAGGTAATTACTGTTATACTATCTCAAAGCTTAGAAAATTCTGAAATGTTTTAAGTAAACTTTATGAACAAAAGTGTGTAATTGTAACTACATATTAACTCATTGAATGTAATTGTAATTATATATAAGTTAAATTAGCAGCAGAAAGTGTAATCATAATTATTCAAATTTCAGAAAGGGGTTGAGGTCATTATCCTAAAATAAATGTACACATTTTATAAATAAACCATTAATGTAGAAGCCCTAAAGGAGTATACATTATTATATACTCCAAACTAGTGGAAGTTTGGTCAACCAAGCAAGCATAAGTACAAAAGACATGAATGTAGCTATTCTTTCCAAAACAGCTGGCTTCTTGACAACACCACACGGATCCTTGTCTCATCTCTTAACATAGGCCCCATCAACTCTAGTTACCTTCCCACCTTCGTATTTTCCTTCAATTGTTTTTGTCTAATCTACCCACTTAGGCTAAATAAATACTCGTTTTGTACTGTTTTGACTTTTAGAGCAACCTTTGACTAAATCAACCTCCCTATATGACACGCGGATTACTACTTAAACAAACTCTCTTTTCTTAACCTCCACACCCTTTAATATAAGTACTAGATTATTTCAAAAATTTAGATTTTTATAATTACATTGACACAAAATTTAATACTTATATAATATATTGACCAAAATACGATAACCAAATATGTATAATACAACAATTATACTTATATAATATATTGACCAAAATACGATAACTTGTAATGTTATACATATTTTGTTAATTTTTTAATGATAAAAGATGGAATGGTAATCATCTAAACTTTGTGGCGTATTTTGATAATTGCGCCAAATTTCAAGAGTGCTGAGGTAATTATCTCTGAGTAATTTACTTGAATAGATTAGGTGAACGTGATGCTTTTCAATTCGAGGGAATGTGAAGAAAGATGATTATTTTTTAAGGGGTAAATATGTCAACTATCCATTGAGGTTTGTATATTTACCAAAGAATTTCGTTAAATTTGGATAATTATTGTTACAAACTTTACTGTTAGTTTAACTAATGATAATTATCATTACATTTCTTGAAAATTTGAAATGCTATAAGTAATCCCATGAATAAGGGAATATAATTACAATTATGCATCAACTCAAGAAATTTAATTGTAATTATGCATTAATTCAGAGAGTGTGAATGCAATTACGTCAATCAAATTGATGATATGAGAATATAATTGTAATTGTTTAAATCTCAAAAAAGTGTTTTACCAATTATGCAAAATTTCAAATGGTTACAGTGGGATTTATCCCTTTTTCTATTGAAAAATACTTTTATGTGTTTCCTAAATACAATTAAAACGAAAATGACAATACAAAATGGTTTTTTCAGATTTCATATAAGGCAAGGAAATAGGGATCAGATGCAATTAAAATTTGAATCCAATCACGCTTTCCAAGAGAAAAGTGATGTCGTTTTGGAATTCGTTGATATTTTAAAAGAGAGAGAGAGAGAGAGAGAGAGAGAGAGAGAGAGAGAGATTCAAAAGAATAAGAAAAAAACTGGAGAAAGAAATTCAAAAAAATAAGAAAAAAATCTGTCACAAACATAGCGCGTCTGACTTTGCAATTATGTTAACCAATAAACCAACAGCCAAACGCGCACCGAATTGGTATTCGCATTCCCGCCGCCCGCACTTTCTTTCTCTAAAGCCTCTCTCTCTCTCTCTCTCAAATCTTTCCAAGAAAGTTGAACGAAAATTCTGCCACGGAACTATTTTTCATCTTTTAATACCACTGCCCACTATTTCATTGTCTCCAAATTAAATAGGTCTCTTTTCTTACCGTCTGTTATTGCGTGTGTAATGGCTGTCTCAAAGAGCACCAAGAAGAAGCATCAGAGTTACATTTCAGTTCCATCACAGATTATCAGCTCCATTTCCCAATCATCCCTCGATTCTTTGCTACAATCTCCCAAGAAAAAGCAGTCTTCTACCTCAATGCTCAGATTTTTCTTCAACAATCCAAGATTTTTAATTTGCTTGATTTTTTTATTCGCTTTTCTATGTATGTTGAAGCTATGGTTCAACTTTGATTTACCATTTTCACAAAACCCGTGTTCTGTTTCTCAAGAAGAGGGAATAATTTCAAGTGGGTTCTTGAGTTCTCAGCTAAATGTTGATGAAAAAGATGTAGAGAGTGAGTTTTGGAAGCAGCCTGATGGGTTGGGTTATAGGCCCTGTTTGGATTTCAGTGGAAAGTATAAAAGAGAGGGGGCTGAGATTGTGAAGGATAGGACTAAGTATTTGATGGTTGTGGTGTCTGGAGGGATGAATCAACAGAGGAATCAGATTGTTGATGCTGTTGTTATTGCAAGGATTCTTGGAGCAGCTTTGGTTGTCCCTATTTTGCAAGTTAATGTTATTTGGGGTGATGAAAGGTTTGTTCTTTTGTTTAATTCTTGATTTTTCAGCTTTTTAACTTATGAAATGGCTCAATGCTTTTGAAAATAAGTCTATCAGAGGGTGTTTTGAAGTGCTTTTGCTTTTTAGAGAAAGCTGCAGTGAAAATTTGGTGATATTGCTTTTAACTTTTAGCATTTTTCTGCCTAATTTTAGAGAATTTGAATAAGAGCGAAAACGCTTGAAAACAGCTAATATTCAGCTAAAAGTTGGAAAATACTTCTGTTAAGTTATTGCAAGACTCCCCTTAGTACATTAACACTATTGAGGATGTTGTAAGAGTGATTTGCAATGTGATATGTATTTATGTAACTTAGGTAGATTGGGCTTGAGTCTTCTTGGAGGAAGTTGTTGAGAAGTTGTGACTAATCTTGTAATTATTGCAGTGAATTTGCTGATATATTTGATTTGGAGCATTTCAAGAATGTGTTGGCAAATGATGTGCGAGTAGTTTCGTCTCTTCCTTCTACACATTTGATGACAAGGCCAGTGGAGGAGAAGAGGACTCCCCTTCATGTATCGCCCGAGTGGATTCGTTCTCGTTATCTTAGAAGGGTAAGTTAGGAACTTGTAGTTCTTGATATTTGTTTCCTGTTCTTGATATTACTACAATATGTAGAAAAGATTAAGATGAAACATATGTTTGGACAAAGTTGAGATCCTAGGACGCACCTTTGATTAGCAAATGTAGTAAGATGACTCCAAAGTTTGAAATTTGACTCTTTCAAACAGATTCGGCTTAAGGCTTCTTGGACGGCTCCAAATTTTTGTTCTTTAATTAGGATTGATCAACAAAACCTTAATATATAAAGATCCCCTTTTGCTTGGGCCGGTTGTGATCTCTTATATGAATTCATTTCTTTGATATCTTAAAGTATTTGTTTTTGTCCCCTGCAGCTGAGGAGGGATGGTGTATTACTTTTACGTGGTCTCGACTCGAGGCTTTCCAAAGATCTTCCTTCCGATCTTCAAAAGCTCCGCTGCAAGGTATCCCATTCACCTTTCTTGTACTTCATTGTTTTTGCTATTTTCTTGCTCGTCTCCCTTTGTCATTGTGATCTTTGTCCTATAGCTAGATGCTTCAAAAGTTGCATCGACTCATTGGATCCCCTTTAACTTATAGGTTGCTTTCCAAGCTTTGAGATTTGCCCCACGTATATTGGAACTTGGTAACAAGTTAACTGAGAGAATGAGAAGCAAGGGACCGTATCTTGCTCTTCATCTGAGAATGGAAAAGGATGTCTGGGTTAGGACGGGATGTCTTCCCGGTCTAAGCCATGAATACAATGAGATGATAACTAATGAAAGAAAGGCTCGTCCAGAGCTCTTGACCTCAAGATCGAACATGACTTATCATGACAGGAAGCTCGCCGGTCTCTGCCCCTTAAACGCCCTGGAAGTCGCTAGGTATGTTTCTAAACAAAGAACATTATACTAATGGAACTCCTAGGATTATTCGTCCTCTAAAGCTGTTATGTTGTCTTGTTTTTAGGTTGCTTAAGGCGTTGGGAGCTCCGAAAAGTGCTAGAATTTATTGGGCCGGAGGGATTCCATTGGGAGGAAAAGAAGTTCTTCTTCCATTGACAAAAGAATTTCCCCATTTCTACAACAAGGAGGATCTCGCTTTGCCCGGAGAACTCAACCCATTTGCAAAGAAAGCTTCGTTAATGGCAGCTCTCGATTTTATAGTTTCCGAGAATAGTGATGTATTCATGGCTTCTCATGGTGGGAATATGGGGCATGCCATTCAGGTAGCACATTCATCTCCATCGTCATCATCATCTTCTTCAAAAGCTTGAGAAAAGTTCTTTTGGTTCTTGAATATGTTCATATTAATGTTTCTTGTGATTATTACTACTCTCATTCTATGTTGATTGATGGATGTTTTTTGTTGTCTGAAACAGGGACATAGGGCTTATGCAGGCCACAGAAAGACTATAATCCCAAACAAAAGACACATGATCCCATACTTTATGAACTCTTCTCTTCCCGAAGATGAGTTCAACAGGATTATACTAGACTTACACCGCGACTCCTTAGGACAACCAGAGCTTAGGACAAGCAAAGCCGGTAGGGATGTGACAAAGTATCCTGTCCCAGAATGCATGTGCAATAATACAATAACACATTCCTCCATCTAAACTCTTTAAGTCTACCACTCTTCACAACTCAAAGAGCTTTCAACATTTCAAAATCGGCATCTTAAACGTTTCAGTAGAGGTCTTTTTTGCAGCAAGAAGGTACTTTTGAGACTCGAGGCCATATATTTTGAAGCAGGAAGAATTATATACTCTATGGTAAAAATAGGGGACATAACTTCATTGATTTATGCCTTGTGTTGTTTTGTTGATAAGTTTATGGTTAACAACATATTCTTCTCATTTGATTTATTCTTTTTGTTGTACTTAACAGGGAAACATTGTATACTTGTATATATAATACAAAGATTACTTCAGATTTTGTTACATTTTTTTTTTCTCCTTGATAAAGGAAAAACTCTTCTTTTGTGATGCTCAATTCTGTGCTTTAGATCACCAAAGCGCTATAGTGCTGTGTTTGAAATTTTCATTTGGTTTTGCTTGAAAAAATATGGGGATATTAAATAATTACCTCTATACTCCCTTAGGTTGGAAAATTACAATTATGCCCTGATTTGTTAGTTCAATTGATAGAAACATTACAAACAAGTTACAAACCTCCTCAATAGGGAGTAGAATTGTAATTATGTGTGAGTTTAGATGTGTGATTGTAAATTGTAATTATACGTTAGATAAGCTAATGTTAGAAGTGTAATGATAATAATCCAAACTTGAGAGGATGTAGAGGTAATTGTGAATTATTCCAAAATTATAATAATATCCTTTGTCAGTATATTAATAGGAGCAAGGGAGTTTATATGTAATATTCCAGTTCATAAGCTACATCTTATACAGATTAATTGTAATGTTATACAAGTTTCATTTAAGTTTTTTATCAACTGAACTAACAACAGAAAATATTGTCATAGTCTATTTTATAATTAGACCAAACTAAGGGGGATATTGAGGTAATTATCCCTAATGTATCATTTTAAGTGAGGAAAACAAGACCAAACACAGCATTAAGGGAAATGAGAGCCTAAATGAGTTTCACCAAGTTCTAGCATTTGCCAGTGCAAATAAAATATCTTACATCCTCGACTTTTTTGATATGGGACTAAGAGCAATTGCCCAAATAGTCCTCAACGCACAATGTGTTAAGGCGATTATCATCTAGAAAGGAACTACCGAAGGCCAGTTACATAACACCTTTTAATGTAAGCATACAAAGTATGAAAATTTTAATCCATCTAAACATATTTAATATTATCTCATTATATACGAAATACTAATATCTATTCAACAAAATTCATCATTAAAAATAAGCACCACTACAATCACAACAAAATAATTAAA
>JACFYI010003522.1:375490-393433 GCA_014898755.1 Handroanthus guayacan | reverse complement strand
TATTAAGTTTTTATGATATTATATGTTATTTTTATAATAAATAATAATTAAAACTATATATTTACACTAATAATGATGAATATTTCCATAAATAATATACTTTTATTGATATATAATAGTTTAAAATGATAAGAGCTCCATAGGATTTTATAAACAAATTATTTTAAGAGGAATACTTAACATGATTTTCGTAGAATGAACATAAACAGGAAACTCATAATCAAAGCGGGCACTGCACAACCACGTTCTATGTATTTTATTTTAAATTTCATTTTATATTTACATGATAAGTGTTTTACTTGATTCCTTTCAAAGCATTTGGTTGCCAACACATTCAACACATTATACTTTTTCTCTTTTCGTTCTTTTTTTTTTTTTCACGCTCCCTATAAATTATAACCTACAGTCTATTAATGTATCGTACATTTATATACATCACATATTAATTATGTTCTAATTATTAAAAGTATTGTATCAAATATGCAGGAAATACCGGTTATATATAATTGTTTTTTTATAAGAATACCGATTATATATAATTGAATATAAGGCACCAAACTCCTTTTAATGTGTTTGCATATGATATTCTTAAAATACCCTTATTATTTTAATTTAATAAGAGTACGCGCTTATCATGAATTATAACACACTACTATAGCAAATATCATCTCAATATATAAATACGTATGCATTACAACATAATATACATCAATTATATTTATAATATATATAAAACACTATATCATTTTGATTTGTTTTTCCCGTGATGTTTAATAAATTTCATAACTACTATGTAAATTACAATCTACTATTATAACTTTATATATTTCTACCTTTTTTTAAAAAAAAAATAAACATGTAGAAATTATTAAAAAAGGTAATACATTATAAAATAAATAAATTTTTAATCTTTTATAGAAGAAATTAGTATACTTTATTAATACATAATTATACACTAATAAAAGATCAGATGCACATGATAAAGAAAACGGTCTCATATAGACTAATTGGAATCGTACTAATGCCTTCTGAGACTATGAGTTGGAGAACCTCATCGACATTATTTATTAAAACTTTAGAAAATCACACACTTTTTTGCTCCAAGACCTGCTAGGTCTAATTAATAAAATGAATAAAAAAAAAACACATTACTATCCGAATTATTATCATATTTTTACACTTCATAGTCGATTTACTAAACTTTTTTTCCAGCCCTAGTCAACCATGTAACGGGGAAAATTTAAAAATAGTCCCTTAAATTTGGTTTATTTCAAATTGAGTCCACGTTTTTTGGGGGTTAGGACATTTGGTTATAATTTTTTGTCACATTTAATCTATTTCTTTGTAGATTTAGTCCTTTGGGCCACCAAATTAGAAATTGAGCTCGCCTTATCTCCAATTGGGCCCAAAATTTGGGCGTTTTTCTGCCACGTGTCCCATGCACGTCATTTAAAAAAATTCATAAAGTAATGTAGCTAAATTGTAATAAGGTAGTATCATCTTTTTGTTTATCTAATATGATTGTCCAATAATTGCTGTTTATAATATTCACACAGTAACACAATAGGTCACATTCATCATACTAATTCCGAAGGGAAAAACACACACTTACTACGTGTTCTTCAAATTTCTTCCCTCCATTCTGATTTGTCAAATGATTTTGCTTTATAACTCTGCAATTTCCCGTTTTCCACAATTCCACAAACAGTTCTTTATCTCAGGCTCGTTCAATATCAACGAGGGGCTACCAACTGAGGAAGGCACTCGCAGCAGGCTGGTGTCGCGGTATTAAGAGAGACTTCAATTCTTTGAGCTGCATTTGAGATCTGATTGAGAGGAAAAATACATGTCGAGAGTTGGATGGAGCGAGATTGAAATTAAAATCAAGAATATCTTTTTTTTCCCCCAAAATTTTCAGTGAATTCGTTTTATTTTCGCACCTGTGGACGTCGGCTATGGTGGTGAAGTTGATCTACATCAAATCTGTGTGTCCCTTTAGTTCCGTGCTTGATTTCCTCAAGTATTTCGTATTCATTAACTTCATATTGGGATTATCTTTTATCTTTGATTTTAGTGTGTAAGAACGAAGCCTGTTCTTAATACCGTACTTGACCGAGAATTATGGTGCTTGTGCTTCAAAGCATCTGTTGGAGAATGCGTGAAAACATTTAAGTGATGATTGTTGCCAAACAAGTTCTATTTTCCAGCCACATAATGATCTGACTGCTTGTTGTGAGTACTATTTCTGTAGTGTTAATCTCTGTTTTAAAATCAGTTGTTTCTGTGTTTTACTGATAGTTTGCTGAAACACGTGCTGAGTTTTGGATTGTTATTATAATAAGTTGGATCTTGAAACATAGTTATTTATTTAGTAATCATGGTTTGTTTTCCAGCAATTGCATCTTCTGTTAGCCCTTTCTTTCTGATTGTGATTATTTCTCATAAAAATTTTTCAAGTATATATGATAAGGATTTTGCCATGCTTACTTCGATTTGAGCTTATAAACTTGTCTTATTTTCATGTTAAAACACCACCAATGGACGCAAAATTTCAGTTAAAGAGCAAAATAAAAACCACTTCCAATCCATTAAACTCTTGATGACATACATTAGTTTACGCGGCTGAGTAATTACAGTGGCACAAACTGGAAAACCAAGAACACATTATTCTGTTTATTAGATTGCTTTATATCTGTATACATAAATCAACAAACACAACAAGATAACAAAGGTTACAAAAGAAAATAATTGAAACTTCTTGAAACTAGTATTTCATTAAGTAGCCTCACAGCATGCTGTCTGTTCTAGCAGTCAATCTCCTGAAGAAATTACTTGGAACAGATGGCAACTTGCTCCGGAACCTAGGATGCCTCAGGACGTACAGTCCTGCAACAAGGATCATGACTCGGATTGGAGTTACATAAAGTACAATCGCTGCACACAGACAGAACATGATGAACAAGCTTGTTGCTCTTGGATCCCTCCAGCTTAACAGAGACTGAAACCTCTCTCCTTGTGTTGCAATATCTCCTACCACCGTCTGAATTCTGCCCGCAACACTTCTTAGCCTATCATATCTCATTCTGACAACGTCGTTTTCTCTGGTTGTAGGGAATGTGTCGAATTCTTCATCAAGTTCGTCTGGATGCACTGTTTCTGCCCAAGAAAGTTTCGGGTCCATGTGGGGCGGGTGCCTTGGTCGAAACCTATAGTTCCACAGGCCGATGAAGAATGCATAAAGAAAGAGCGTAGGCAGGATCAACTCAGGGTACCAGATTAGTATGAGAAACAGGACATGGACTAAAACAGAGGTTGTGGGATTCTTCCACATGCAAACTTCTCCGAACCATCGGTTTATGGATATAATACCGGAGAGCAGTGACATTATCCGAAAGAAATTTGCTTTGCTTCTTCTCATACTCCACATGTGGGAATCAACATCCAACATGTACTCGACGACTTCTTTTCTAAGTGGAGGTTCGGACCGACCAAGTCGTGAAGCTACGATGTTCATCGCTTGGTATCTCAAGTGTTCAAGTTGGTTCACTGTGAAAGGGTGCAAGTAGTGCATCTTTGGAAGTAAAGGGTGGCTGTAAATGTGTAACATGTGTGCGAGGGAGAGTGTCGTGAATCTAACTGCGAGTTGGAGTTCTCCCATTTTCTTTACTCCTGATGGATGCAAAACAAGAAGGGGATAGGAATGTGTGTAGGTACGGTGAGCTTCCAGGGTCGATAATCTTATACGTACCTTCCCAATTCGCGAGTCTCTGGCTGAACTAGTACCAGGCCTCTCACTTCCTAAGTGGCAGTTGTCGAAGACTCCCAGTGTTATGACAGTGCATGGGTCGTAGACTTCCCATGTGTATTGTTCGTTCCACTTAGGACTGAAGTCGTCGAGAATGGTTCTAGTTCGGACCCATTTCTGTCCGTATTTTGCAACGCAGTAAGCATCTGTGCTTCCTCTGCCATCCTTCATCTTCATTGGGAGAAGCCCTTGAGCGCCAAGTATGCCCACTTCTAGCACTCCAACTGGAGGCTTCCATAGCTGTTTTGCTGTTGGCCGTTGATCGCTAATGTACATCGTCGACTCGTCTAGTACATGATATCCACCTTCAAGGCATGCTCTGACGTGTATTCTGCTTGAAAACTTAAGCTCCTTTCTCCTGTCAGCTTCCAGGACGCCAAATCCGAACTTTTCAAGGTTGAACCACCGAGAATGGACAGGCCGATGATCAAGCCTCTTCTCAAATACAGTAAGAGGCAGACTTATTTTTCCCAAGACCTCGTCTTTAGAAGGGTGCACTTGGTCCTCAACTGTGAGGAGAAGTTGCTCTTCGAATGGCTCTGCTGCAATGAAGACTAGATCTTCATTCCACATTGGATTTGCTGTTCGTGTTGGACATATCGCCGTCCTAAGAACTTGGTTTCCCACCTGGATTTTCACAAAAACTTCCGGCAAACGGCTTCTATCATTTGGAATAATGTCTTGAGCTTCAATTACATTCACCCTTAAGTACCAAAGCTTTGGCGAAACGTATACTTTGGATCGTACGTTGAAAACTCCTTCTCCATAAACGGAAGCAGCATCTGCGTGCCATGCATCTGTAAAAGCTTCATCTGCTTGAGTCCCCATCCAAAC
Source organism: Handroanthus guayacan (assembly GCA_014898755.1). NCBI lineage: Eukaryota > Viridiplantae > Streptophyta > Magnoliopsida > Lamiales > Bignoniaceae > Handroanthus > Handroanthus guayacan. Next base: position 388,794 of record JACFYI010003522.1, on the reverse strand, counting down.
AGCCACCATGATTTCTCCTCTCACCTTCCCTTCCCCACGCCTATCTTCCAACCTGTACCATTGAGGCGCTAGAGGGCTATCCGGTGGGACCCTCGTTGGAATCTCGTTCAAATCAAACACTACCCTTCCAAGATAATCGTCCCTTCCCACCATCTCTTTGTCCTTGACGAAAACTTCTAGGAATGATGACTGGATTCGCTCTTTGGAGAAGGTGAAAACCTGGTTCCATTCGGGATTCATTTTCCTTTCTAAATGTCTTGTTCGCCCTTTGTAGTTCCCGAGTTTCACTTCCACATAAGGATCACAGCTAGCTGTGATGGAGCTAGGTGGAAGATCTTTCGCCTTGACTACACGAACGTAAAGATAGTACATTTGCTCCACTAGGTCTAACGTGTTTGCCATTCTTTCACCATTTGTCATCCACCCTTTTCCACCCACATTTGGCCACTGTTCACCAAGCTGAGGATTCGCTTCTTTTACCTCAAAGTCCTCATCGTACCTAGGACGAGCTTGATAGGTACCTTGACGCTGCATTCTTTGGATTCCCTCAGTTCTCCTGCCCACCGAAATGCCTGTTTGCTGCATGGCTTGGTTCTTGTGAATGTGATGAGTAGTTTCTGCAACTTCAGTAGTCTCTTCAATTGCGTTCCTACGTTCTTGAGTCGGAAGCTTACTGATGGAGTTAGTTTCTATTTGGTTGCTATCAGATTCAGGCAAGGGGAGTTCACGAGTGAGAGAATGGTCAGGAGTGGGAAATTGAGGAGGAGGAGGAGGAGGAGAAGGAGGAGATGGAGGAAGAATCGGAAGGGTATTTGTGATCTTTACAGGGTCTGAAATGATACGTTTTGGCTCAGATTCAATATAGATTTTGAGGCCAATTTCGCCTTTAGCTAACGAAAGAAAAGACTTTTTTTCCAGCTGGAAACGCTGATAAACTTCGTCGCCTTTCCTTACAATGTTCGAGCAAGAAATCCTTACTCTTCCAAGAAAATTCCTGCCTGGAAGTGGTCTCCTCTCATTATAAACAGAGACTTCAATATATTTGTGATGATGGTTTTTGGTTGTATAGAAATCGAAGAAAAGTTTCTGGTTCCAAATGGGATTGAGATTTTTGGGGATTGTTTTGGTTCTGCTAAGCTGATTATCAAAATCAACTTCTACGTATGGACTGGCTGATCCTTCACCATCTTTAGGCATGAGTTCATAAGCATCTATAACTTCTACCACCAGCTTCATGCTGCTTTTTCTGTTAACTTGGCTCCTTTGTGAAGTTATCAGGAAGTGGATTCTCTCAAGATATCTCTAACTCCAATCAGAAGCAAAGAAGTTCGTATTAGAAAAGGTGATAAGCTGATAATATAGACTTGTGGCTTATTGTAGCAGCTTAATGCTTAACTGATAAGAATGATTTGCTGAAGAATTTCTGTAGCAAACAGTTTTGAGACAGAAATGGAGGGAAGGTATAAACTTTTTGTTGGGTACTAAAAAGTGATTAATTTATGTGATGTGTGAAAAGGAAGATTTTGGATTTGTCATTTGTGCTTTATTTGTTACCATTTTGAGCTTGTTGAGCACTTAGAATTTCTCTCTTGTCTTTCACTGCTATAAATAAGCTAAGGGATAATTATCTATCTACACCCCCTTGGCATATTTATCAAAACATCTCATAAATTTGGATAATTATCATTATACTCTATACTGTTAGTTTAATTAATGAATAATTACAATCATACCTTTTGAAAATTCTAAAATATTATAAGTAAACTCCCTAGAGTAATTGTAGTTGTGCTTCAACTCAGGGGTACAATTGCAATTATGCGTAGGTTAAACTAACGAGAGGAAGTATAATGGTAATCTTCAAACTTTAGGTGTTGAGGTAATTATCCCATAAACTAAAGCTAAAAACCTTCCCATAAGCTAAAGCTTATTTTAAGCTAATTCTCTTGTAGTACATAGAGTGATTTGATGTGATTCTTTGATTAAAATCAGTGCATTTAGTGACTTATTCCTGACTTTTGGGATAATCGTCTTCTATATACTCTTTGAGAAACATTCTATTCTTCTCATTAGAGCAATGCCAACGTGGAGATGTACATGCAAGTGAAAGAGCAAAAGGGATTTTAAACTTTGTGAGTTTGTGAAGCGGCCAAAGATGCCTTTCTTGTGCTTTATTCCTTTCTTTAATCTCTTTCCATTATCCAGATGAATCTCTTTTAGAAATTCATCATTCTTTATTGGTAGATTCTAGAGCAATGTTTGATTCATGATATTGGTGTTGGCAAGTAAAAAGATTAGGTAGAACAATGCATATAAATTATGTAACTTCCATTGGCATTAAATTCTAAAGATTACATCACAACAATGTTGCATGGCATGTGGAATGTGGATGGTTCTTTTAATTTATTAATATCCTCCATCTTGAGGGAATTGATGGGAATGTTGTAATTACACTTAATCATGATGATTATTTATTTTTATTTCGAAGGATGAGTAGGATGGCAAAAAGTATAACAAAGTTAGGTGATAGTTCCATAATCACATATGCTTTACTCATGATTTAGCAACTTGTAATTTGCTCTAAATTACTGGGCTCGGTAATGTCAGATTTGCTCAACTCATCACTTTAATTCATAATATTGAGTGAGATTATAGGGCCTACTCCAGCTCGTAAGTGCATGTGAAACACAACTTTAAATTATTTGGCATTCCTTTACCATTTGTCCCTTGTGTATGTATCATAGATGATGTGATTTAGTACTGGTGTATTTCATATAACAAGCTTTTACATTTCTAGAATATGGATCTTAGATCGTATGAATTAACGAAAAATTTATAATTTAGGAATCATCGATGATTTTTATTCTGCTTATCATCATTTTGTATTAGGTACATTGGATATATTAACGAGAGACGCAAACTAATTAATTCATATAATTCTCTTAAATATAAAAGTGAAAGATCAATACAATCAAACTCTAGAAGGTCCCTCCTAATATGTGCATCCATCTGCCTTAAGCAAATATGAGCCTCTTTTCAATTGGCTGCTCTGCTATCTACACTCCAAACAGAAATTTCCATCTAAAAATTAAAACCTCACTTCTCATATTTTCCGCATTATTTTTCTCACAAAAATTAATTTTTCAAAAATAACTATTTTTCCGATCATAAACTTAATATCATTTTTAAAAAGTCATAAAAGAAGATTAAAGTGCTTATTTAGAGATAATTACTTGCCTTCTTTAGAAAAGCGGGATAGAACAACAAATTATATTACTCAGTTGATGCTTCACTCGCAATCCATTGCTAAAAAATTTTGGAGTTAAATTTGTTAAATGCACCAGTATAAATTTGAGTATATATTTTAATTCGACAAGATCTATAATTATATTTGATATGATGTGGGGGTTGAGCAATAAAAACAATTTAACAACAGTCATTCTATAGGTTTTACTCTAAAGACAAGTTACAAAAAGGTTGAATATTACATGATGATCATAAGGTTGTTATATGATTGCTAGGGAGAATTTTAGGATTGAGAAATCCTTCAGGGTTTTTAGGATTTTCTTCTTCTTCTTCTTTCTTTTTTTTTTTTTATATAGTTTTTTGAGAAGTTGATTATGTCTGGAGTTCTTGATTTATATTGACAGGGGCTCTAACGTTTTGACAAGTGATAAATATAGTCATATCTTCATACTTGGATGCACAAGATGATAATTGATACCACATGGATAGTGTTGAACTATTGTGATGATAGGTCACATATCATGCTTATCTCTTATCTAATGTGAATTATGTGAGTTTCGAGCCTCCTTTAACGATTGGTTAAAAGTTGGGCGGACCAAAGGTAACTAGACCCATATCGGATTAATAAAAAATTAAAAGACATATAGATAATCTGAGCTGGAGGATAAATTTTTCCAAATAAAATTTATTTAAAACTAATTTAATTAGCAATTAAGTTAAATTTAAAAATATTTTTTAAAATAATAAAAAAAAAAGCTTGTAATTACCTCAGATCCCCTTATTTTTCTTGAATTTCAGCAACCAATTCCCACCCCTCGGCCCCAGAAAACCGGGCAAACCCATGAACACAATGGGTCGGCCCCCGTTCCGAAAATCAAACCCGAAAAATGGAACAGAAGCCTGAAACCCTCCATTTTCATGTTCAACAGTCGCTAGAACCTTCCAAGAACCCTTCCTTCTACTGCTCTCACCCTTTTCCCTAATTTATTACTCTTGAGGAATAATTAGGGTTTCTCTAGGGTTTTACTCCGCAGACCTTCGCTTACCAGTCCGGTCCGTGCAGCTGCAGAGCCAACTAATGGTCCGGTCCAATGGCATTCGGCTCGCCCGCCGCTCTCTCTCCTCCTTTTACCGCCACAGTGAGCCTACCTGGGTACACCTTTCACTATCTCGCTATATGCGTTGCTATTATAGTCATAGTGATGGATTCTTATTGTACAGTTGTAATTGATGGCAATAGTGTGATTTGTTGTTGAAGGAGGGGTGCAGGAGTTTCAGCACTGCATCGTGCAATCAATCAAGGGTTCTTTTTAGTTCCAATTCCGGAAATGGTACCTGCAATTTTGGAGTTGAATTTTGGGATTTTTTCGCCTTCTTTTCCACACTGTATTTTGTGATTCTGATGCTCTTTCTTTAAATAAATACAGTGAGTAGTGAGAATTATTGGTTGAAGCTAGGGTCATTCAATGACAATTTTGGCGCAGCACGATTGATTCATGGAACTGGTAATTATTTACCTGCTGGAGTATGTATTTTCTTATCTTTTCTTTTCCTTTCGGCTCTGGTTATAATTTTCGTTTTTATATTTTTCATTGGATATTTAACAATTGAAATAGTTTATAGTTTACGTTGGAGTGATTATTTAACAATGGAAGTTTATGGGGAAAACAGGAACTTTATTTTAATTAATTACACCAATGGAAAAGATACATGATTTCGTGATCAGGAGGGGGTATATTAAGTATGTATTCAAGCGGAATCCCCTCTTTAATTCAGTGAATATGAACAAAGGAAAATAAAAATGAGAAATTGGTATTTATCTGCTAGAGAGGGAACTCCATGTGTTACGTCTGTTTCTCATCTGTACAGTTCTGGGTGGGAGACCCTCTCAAAGTTTTACATGTTAGGTTAATTGATTGTGCTTTCCTTTCCCCTTTTTACTTGGTTAGCACAATTGTCGAGAGACTATTACGATGTACTGGGAGTCGGTAAAAATGCAACTGCTTCTGAAATCAAGAAAGCTTATTATGGGGTATGCTACTCTGAACTGTCTCATCACTCGGTATTAGAGCTTGCAAACATAATGGACTTCTTGATTTCTTATTATTTTCTTGCTTTCCACAGCTTGCTAAGAAGTTACATCCAGATACAAATAAGGAAGACCCAGAAGCTGAAAAGAAATTCCAAGAAGTTCAGAAGGCATATGAGGTAGATTCTGAAAGTTTCAGATTTTGCAGAGTAAAACGTCCCGAAAATATGTATAACTTTTTTTGATCATGTTTCATGGTTCCAATTGTTGTAGGTTTTGAAAGATGAAGAGAAGCGGCAACAATATGATCAGGTCTCAAGCATATCTATGCTTATTATAGATCGCTTAGCTCTAGTAATTTGTGAACATGGTACCAAGAATGGGTTATATGAAAAGCTGAAAGGGATTATTAATTAAAAAATAATGTTATTGTATGTTGAAAAGATAAACTGCATAATACATAAAGATGTATGTGATGGGTTGTACTGATTCTTCCTTCATGTTTTACCCTGTCAGATTCTTGTCTAATTTTCAAAATCACGAGAATCTCTCTTCTGCCTTCTTACTGATCCATAATATATGTAAATATGCGTTTTGTTTGTTTTTCTATGACTACCTGGCATTTTGGGACATTTGGAAAAGCTGTACTTTCTGCAATGTCATTTTTAGTTCTATGTAAGCACCAAAAATTTTCCCTTCTCTGGGTCTTAATTATTCTGTTGAAATTTCAATAACAGCTTGGCCATGAAATTTTTGAAAGTGCCAGCAATGGTGAAGGTCCTGGGTTCAATCCATTCGGAGCAGGCTTTAATCCGTTCCAGGACATATTTAAAAATGCTGATGTAAGTATTTGATGAGGTTAAACTGATGTAAGTCTTTAACGAGGTTATTTCATTATTTTTCATTCTATATATGGTTTCATATTTTCTCAATCGACTTAAAAATCCTTATCCTTTGCTGTTGGTAGTAGCAGTAACATGTTGATTTTGATATTTGATGGAGTTTTTTGATGACCACCTTTCTAATGGTTAATGCTGAGGGCGTTCTTTATAGTATGATTAATTTGTCCCACATAATTAGAAAATGAAATTGCATCTGAAGGTTTTCAAATGTGTGGTGATGATACAATTCAATTTGCTCAAAGTAGCTGCTTTTGAATGGTAGTAATGTGGAGATTGGTAGAGGTTGTAGTGGCAACAGAAAAGGGAAGAAGGGAGTTTAGTTATTCCACTTCAAAATATTGCTGTTGTAGATCTAGAATTTTGGGGGAAGACGGGAGTTTACTTATTCCACTTCAAAATATTGCTTTTGTAGATTGAGAATTCTGGGATTATAGAGTTTGCATTATGTGGAGATGTATATTAACCAAGCACTCTTCATTGTTTATTCTTTAGATCTTTAATTTCCAAATGTAGGACTAATCCAACTCACCAGTTATTAAATGCTACTTCTATGGAGCAGATAGTGGCATGCGTTGACATCAAAATGAGTGTCCGATTCTTAAACCAATTGTGCAGCCGCCAGAAAACTTAATTTACTTGAACTTTTATCAACTCGTATTGTCCAATTATATGTGATATCCTAGATATTTGGATAATTAGATGAAAAACATAAACACATGCGCGCATGACATTCATGGCACACATTGAACTGGCAATCAGCCACCTTGGTGGCTGATTGTTACTGAGTTCAACATTACTTTGCCTATCTTGTCATTTTTCCTCTAGCTATTATTTGTAAACTTCTACTTGTGTTCAAGAGATCTAATTTTTTTTCTGTTGTCTGTTTCCACATACTCTTTTCACGGAGATCAGATATTCAATGTCTTCAATAGGGACATGGGTGGAGAAGATGTCAAGGTTTTGATTTTCATTCAATGACAATATTATGAGGTTAATGGTTTTTACTGCGTTCTCACAAAATTCAGCCATTGACTGCAGGTCTCAGTCGAACTTTCCTTTATGGAAGCTGTCCAGGGATGCACCAAAACGCTGTCAATCCTTACTGATATGGCTTGCGATACATGCGGTATTGCTATCTTTGTTCCCTTAAAATAACTTAAGTTCCTTGTTAAATTCATTAATTTATTACTGTGATTTTCAAGTTAGACATTTGATTTAGTTTTACATTGCAGGAATGCAGAGTTTATTTACTTAACCTTCCATGGCATTTCCTCATACTGTGGTTCTCAACCATTCTTGAACCTTTTCTTTTATAGGTGGAACTGGCGTCCCCCCTGGGACCAGGCCTCAAACTTGTAAACGCTGTAAAGGCTCTGGCATGGTGAGTACCTTTATATCACTGCCTTGTCATATTGGTGAATTTATATTAATATCTTTGTTTCCCATCCAGATCATATCACAGAATGGTCCTTTCACACTTCAATCTACCTGTCCAAATTGTGGAGGAACTGGAAAAATTGTATCGGTATGACAATTACCACAATCAAAATGTGTTTGCTATTGTTATACCTGTCAGCCTGAATGTTTTTGTGTCCATCGCGTGTTTAATGTGCCTGGCCCTTATTCTGGAGTTTTGTCTATCTTTAGCAGAATTTTCTTTTACTAGGATATTTTTTATGTAGGCATGGGATAGCTGGTAACATAACTGGGACTGGTCTGGTTGCTAACTGGAAGGGAACTGTGATTGATTTGGAATCCCAGAGAATGTATTGTTTTTTCAGTTTAAAACCCCCCACTCTTTGGAATATCATTAATTGATACTTAAGTCTTAATGTCTCATGCTGCATCTGTGAGAGGTCTAGGGTGTGGGAAAGATGAAAGGCTTTGGGTTTGTGCATGTCAAGCTTTGAATTTGTCTCTGTTGGCTCATCCTCAGTATCATGTTCCTTATTGGGGTCCTGAAGTCTGAATATGCATTTTGTTTCTAAAATGGACTCTTTAAACTTCATTGTCTATTCGAGAAATAGCTAATGAACACTTATTTTGGTGGTACGGCTCAGATTTCAAGATAAATATTCGGTGTTTAAAATAGTTCTTTAGGGGAAAAACTCTCCTGAAGTGTTCTGTTGCTTGCAATTATGCGCATGCAACCATAATAGTTTGCATATAGGATTGGATTTTCAGAATGCTGTTATAATGAAACTGGTGATTTTAGAAAATGATATTTCTTTTCCTACCTGTTGGAAACAGAGCTTCTGCAAGTCTTGCAGGGGTAAGCGAGTAGTGAGAGGGTCGAAAACATTGAAGGTGAATATCATGCCAGGTAATCTGACAGAAAAGTTCCGCTCTTTCTGTCTCTGTGTGTGAGTGTGTGTTTGATTGTGTGTGTTTTGATTTTATTAACCCTGCTTGATATCTTCATTTTATTTTTTATTTTATTTTTTTCTGTGTTGAAGCAATTACTTTTAGTACTTCCTGCGTTAGTTGCAGGAAAGATTATGCTTTAGCTTGTTGATTAATTGAAGTGACTCATTTTTCTCTGCAATATGGAGGAGAGTCCTATAAATGGAGCCACTTTAATATTTGAACTTTCTTAACACAGGCAATATCCCCTGTTATCCATGAAATTTGATTGAGTTTTAGGGGCATGTTGTTGCTTTCAGGTATCTCTATGGTTTTGCAGGGATGGAGGGTTGGTCACAATTAATGAGAAAATGATTTTGAAAATGATGTTCTCCTGTGTGGATTTATATTTTACTTCTTTGTGTAAGGTCCACCAAGGAGTATGGTGTCATAATTCACACTGTTAACATGCAGGGGTGGACAATAACGAAACTATTAAGATTCCCAGAAGTGGTGGAGCGGACCCTGAAGGAAATCATCCTGGTGATCTTTATGTTATGATCAAGGTTGCTTGATTATCTCTGTTACTGCCTCTAATGTTTCTGTGTCTTGCTTTGAGTTTAGTTTGAGTGTGATTGGTACTTATGACTCATGGTTGTGCTTATGTATTTTACAGGTCAGGGAAGACCCAGTATTCCGTAGAGAAGGGGCTGACATCCATGTTGATGCAGTACTGAGCATCTCTCAGGTAATATTTATGAAGTATTCTTTTGTAAGATTTCACAGATAAAAGAACAAGAAGCCTTGTGATTTGGGAAATTTTTTGATGCTTTTTAACTTGGCAGACATGACGTGTGTTAAATCTGAATTGGTTGCTAGTTATTGTAGCATAATGTGCCTACTCAGTAGAAAATTAATATTTTACTTGGACAATGACAGAAATTGATGCTTGTCGAGCTGTTGCTTTCTCATGAACAGAATCTTCTATATCTGGGTAAATTTAACAAGCTTTTATTATCTTTTGCAGGCAATTTTGGGAGGAACGATCCAGGTGCCCACTCTGATTGGGGATGTCGTCGTTAAGGTTTGTCTGAACTTTCTGGTTTATTTCTTCTTGAGTAAGGAAAATGTGAACGGAGTGGTGGCGCCTCATTTTTCATCTCGGAATTCTGCTTCTGCCAATGAAAATTTGCTATTACTTGTAGCGATCACCTCTTTTTCTTATTTGTTTGGTTGGGGGAGGGAATTTTGGTATTGGGTTCCTGTTTTCAGTCACAAAAGCAATTTTATACAAAATTCTCCACTGCAATCTACTATCACCGTATTAACTCTAACTGGGTCACTTATCTGCTTATGGTTTGTAGGTGCGCCCTGGCACTCAACCTGGCCAGAAGGTTGTCTTGAGGAAAAAAGGTAGAAGTTCTGGATATATGACTATCTTCTCCATTCACTGATTTATCAGTAATATCATATTTAATGAAAGCCACCTATAGAATCTTGTGAAACTAAATCTGCATTCATGTGATGTGCTTGCCATCTGTCTTGCTTGCATGATGCAGTTAAAATAGTGCTGACATGTTAAGCTTGATTATTCATTAGCTTTATGTAAATTTAGATCTCTATTCATGATCCTCATTTGGGGAGAATGTGTCAGAAAACTTGCATGGATGCTGCACTGAACCTGGGGCTTGGAGTGAGTTACAATAGCATTAGGGGTCACTTGAATTGTTCAATTGTGGTGATGACACTTAAATTCAATAAATTGCCTTTGTTGAAGGAAACATTCTATGATCTTTGCTACCACGCTTGGATATGCATTTGCGCCAATATGTTTATAGCATGGATGTGCAATAATATGGTATTTCTTCTCCAGGGATCAAAGTTAGAAACTCGTTTTCATTTGGAGATGAATATGTTCATTTCACCGTCAGCATTCCAACGTAAGTACCTGAGCTGGAATAGGTCTTTCTAACTTTTTCTTTTGTCCTTTCCTTACCGTGAGTTCGGCTTTCAGATTTTAGTAAGGAAATATTCCCCATTCCAAATAGTACGTTATCCTTTTTATTTTTTTCCTATCTTTTACTCTCTCCTCCTATATTTCCTTACACAAAATCTCAAAGATTGTGTACGTGTAACTTGTTTACTCTCTCTGGCGCTTCCGTTTCTCTACAGTATCCCATTATAAGATAACTGTTACATTATATGTTTCTAAATATGTATTGCACTGTCTGCAACCTCACACAAAAAGTGGATGCGGTCCATCTGCGGGTGGACATGTGCACGTAAAACTATTTCACTGACTTCTACCTATTACCTTGTCTCAGTAACTTGACTCAAAGGCAGCGCCAGTTGATTGAGGAGTTTGCCAAAGAAGAACAAGGAGAACAAGGGGAAGATGATAACGGGGCAGCTGCAAGCGTGTGATATTGAACCCAATAACAACTGTAATTCCCATATGTTCCGATGCAGAAGAAAAAGAAATTTCAAATGCCTTTCACTCCGTGAAGGTAACAAATTTTCCCCAAGCAATTTTGAGTCGAAAGATACTTTTTGTGTCCTCCATTTGTTGGGTAGGATATTTAATATTTTATTGGCATTGAACATTATTTTTATTATATAGATGGCATTTTGCTGAAAGAATCAGGTTGTCTTGTTAGATAAATTGCCAGAAATTGTACATAAACACATTAGTTTCTTGTAGTGGTTTTCAGTGATTGATGACAGCTACATCCCTCACTATATTCTTCTTGTAGAGGAAAATATGGTCTTGGAAACTCTTGTGGTAATGCAAGTTTTTGAATTTAATGATTTTCCATTTTATTGATGGATTTCCATGACTTGCCACAAATCTATGGCTGAAAAACTTGGGAAGTACCACTTAATAAGATGATTACCAGTTACCTCTATCGCCATGTTTTGGTTTAATTATAGTAATATTTTCTGATAATACTCTATTACATTGGTTTAACGGCCAAAAAATTTGATGGAACTTGTGTAATATTATAAGCGTAACAGTATAAGTAAAGTCAATTACCGAATTAGACATTACAAAAGTTTGAATTGGACATTTTAATTATGAAAATACAAAAGCTATGGGGTTGTGGAAGTGACTTTGTTTTATTTTATCCAATTTTAAAAAATTAGAAGCAAAAGCATCATTTTAAAGTTTAAACATTAATATGTGAGAAATTCAACGAAATATTGGAAAAGTAAATGAAAAGATTTCCGCACTATGTTGGAACGGCCATTATTACAAAAAGATGTATTCATGAGTCCTGGCCCATCAGAAAGGGCCCATTAATGGCTTTTTGGGCCAAAATCAAGGAGGGCCCATGAAGAGTATGAGGTGGACCTAAGACGATCGAACCCCTTATCCACAGCCTTTGGGCCTACGACGAAAATGCACATGGGACCTAATATCTAATTAGGCAGGATTCAACCAGTGCCATCCAAACCCAACAGACATGGATGCATGATTTACAAATTAGTTTTTTCGAACAAAAAATTTTTACAAATAAATCGTATTTCGAGATTAGTTTTAAACATAAGCCCCTATGTGTATTGAAAACATTATTTGAAATTGATATGAAGAAATGGTGGTTAAAAATAGTATAAAATTATTATAATTGAAGGATAAAATTGAAATTATGAATATAAAAGAACAGTTGATTTATCTATCAGCAACTGGCGAATAATTAATACTTTCTTTTTCTTTTTTTCCTGACAAACAAGTAATACAAAAGGAAAATACATGGCAAATAACCAAAAGGGCATCCAAAATTATAAATTCAATTTAAAAAAAAAAAAATGTCACAACAGAAGATTTTCCATCTGTTGGCTACTACACCAGAAAACACACATTTCTCACACAACCGCGCAGCAAAATTTATCTCTGAGCAAACTTATTAAAATACCCCTCTGAAAAGATAATCTAAACTATTGATCCTTGAAGCAGAATGCATGAAATACAGCATGTAATTCAATATTGGGGGTTAAACGTCCTTCGAATCGAAGAACTACAACTAACAGAGACGAACCAAGAACAGAACCTTACGGGCTAACTCACACAATTATTCATGTTCAGAACTTCAAGATGCTGCTTTAGCTTTCGCTTTTGTTTTTGTTTTCATTTTCTTGGCATCCAAAGCACCCAAGCCCGAACCTAATCCAACCGGAGCTTGATCTTGTTGATCTGGTTTCGATTGATCGCTTTCTGGACTTTCGACTCCATTTGAAGTTTGACCGTTTGGTTCTTTTGACCCTTCATTGGTCCTGTTGTTCGCAGCAACAGGTGCAGCACCTGAGTTGATTATGTTGAGGAACTGCGTGAGCGGTGGAAGAGCTTGCACAGGAACACCATGTTGGCGTAACGAAAGACCCCTTGCCGCTGCTTTCTTCCTCACTTCGGCGGCAGCTCTAGCTGCTCGTTCATCGACACCCCTCCCTCGGGGAACAGCGTCACCAACGACAACACTGTTGGAACTACTGGAACCACCGGATACAGCAGCCGATTGAAACGCTTGTATCAGGTCTGGATGAGCCTGGTGTTGTACGGAATTTAAATATGATGCGTAAATGTTTACTCGTAAAATTAAGGGTTAATTACCAAAAAACCCCTAACATCTGGACTGGGTACAGAAACTCTCCATCTTTTAAAATTTCAAATACCCCTTTGACGTTTGCCATTGGATTACAAATTTCACGGCCGTTAGTTGCTGTTACAAATATTATAATAGACTTAGTTGTGAGGTGTTATTCATAATTTTGAAAGATGAAGAAAGTTTCTT
>JACFYI010003522.1:355691-366418 GCA_014898755.1 Handroanthus guayacan | reverse complement strand
GCTCATATAAGAGAGGTTCAGATGTCCCAATTTTCAAATTAGTAATTAACTCAGCTTACTTGCAGCTCAAGCTTCTCGCCTCCAAGTAGTCTCACGGAAACTGGGTAAAGATGAACATCAGCTGCCATGATAAGGGACCATCAGTCATTTTGTGTATGTTATGCATGGATGTTAGCATGTATGTTCTTCAGTATGTACGGATGAGTGTACTTGCATGATCAGAATAAAATTGCTTGGTGGCAGTCAGAAAGAAAATACGGGAAAGAAGGAAAAAGTTCGCTCAATCTACGTGCAATGAACTGTTTGATCGTAATGGGAAAAAAGAAGTCTTATAGAATTAGAAAACCGATCAATTCACGAAGCACTGTTTGAACTGTTAGAAAATTGCTACATTGCTATCATCATCAACATGTTATGAATTGGATGTCCAGGATCCTAATCCGACAGTAATTGTACTGTTAATTTATTTACTCATGCAACTGCAATTATGGAAATGATTGTGTTATTTTTAAGTTCCAACCAATGACTGAGAACGAAATAACTTCCCAGAGCTCCAAAAGTTGATTGCTAGAATTTTTTCTCCGAGATAGTTGTTTATTTAATGTAGTTTCCAATAATAAAATTATATATAGAATCAGATATCGCGTCACTTCATTATTCTCCTAATGCCTGATCTAATTATCGCTTATCACCAACCAAAGGACCAAAAATTTGGACATCATTAACCCCACCTTGTTTTTCCAGAGGCTGCTGAGGTGCATTTTCCTGTTCCTTCACCTCCGAATTTGTGTCAACTGATTCACTCAAGCTCATATCTCCATTAGCTTCTGCAGTACTGGAACTAACATTTGAGGGGTCTTCGGAAGAGACTGTCTGCTCTGGTGACTTCACAGCACTTTGCTGCGACCCTTTACGGTTCTTTCCCCTATTCGACTTTCCTGCCATCTTTCACCCTTATATCAAGAAATACACACATCAGAAATTACCATAATAATCGTCAACATCCTGGATAAGAGTAATTATAACGAACCCGGTGTATATATATATGTGTATATGTAAGTATATAGAACAAAAATCATACATAACGAAATGTGCATTAAGACAAAAGGCAAAATAGTGAGGGAAAGATAAAACATTTAAACTTTTCCTGTTATACACCAAGATTCTTATTCACGGCCTTTCCCATTCAAAGGACTTTACAAAGTCCGTTTCCACATAAACACAGCCATTTCACAGTCAAATGAGAAAGGAAAATGGAAAAAGAAAAAAGACGAAAAAAAAGGAAAAACATTCTTCAATCATGTTTGTAACAATGTCAAAGAGCACAATTGGTAAACCCATTAACAAAAACAAAAAAAAATAGAAAATCAGAAAACGAAATCCCAGTGATTAAACTAACAAAAACAATAAACCCATTTAACATCTAGCATAAAAACCAAATATTTTAATTCAGCCACAAATCAAAAGAATCTGCAGAAAGATTGCATGCAAACAGAAAACAACATATAAATATGCTGAAAACACAAACTTATATATTAAAATTCATTGTCAGGTATCAGAGCCGTGTAGTTGATTATGCTGAGAGTGTTACCAATAGATGACAGGCAGGGATTGATGCACAAATGTTCGATAAATTTTCAAAACAGAAATTAGTGTGTCTGACTCTGAGTTTTGGGATTTCGGGCCTGAGGTTTTATGAATTTAGGGGAGAAGGAAAGAGCAGTCAGGGAGGATGGCTGTGAGACGGCGGCTTCTTGGACCCATTTTATACTAGTGCAGAAAATAAATTTCTATAATTGGCACTCAGACTTGGTAGGAAAAGGGTCAAGATTTTCTTAATATATTTATAATATTTGATGAATCAAAACCATAGCTCTAAGGCCTCCAATGGGCTTCGGCCTTTTCAAAGTTGGCTTTTCATGTAAAAATGTACGAAGATGAAAGATTGAAGTGTTTATCAGGAAAAAAGAAAGTGAAGAGTTTCTTTTTTTTTTTTTTCCGGACAGAAAAGAAAATGAAGAGTTTGACAAGTGATAAGGTAGTAGAAAAAGATAGTAGTTTCTTTAAAAAATAGAAAAGAGAAAATAGAAAACAAAATTTTTTTGATCAAGTTAATGTTGTCACCGTGTCGCAGCATATTTTAATTATTATAATGTAATTTTTGATCAAGTTAATGTAGTCGTCGTGTCGCAGCATATTGTAATTATTATAATGTAATACAATGTAAAATTTGAAGTATGTCAAACCGTAATTTATTGTAATTGTTATGAATTGAATTTTAAATAAATTTAAAGTGTGACACAGACGAAAATAAATTATATAATGTAAATTGAATTTAATACGACAACCATATTACCACATAAGTTATGAAATACTTATTTCAGTTTACATTAGACTGGAGCTCGTATCGCCACACACATAATGTAGAATGAACCAAAATTAAAAAAGACTCGAAGTGTATCGCATTCTTACAAATAATGTATTATAATTTGAATCTAAAATAAGGTTCGAAGCATGTCATGTCACATTGTATATAATATTTTATAATTTAAATTTTAAAATAAAATTCAGAATTATTATGTCACCATATATGTCGTATATTATAATTTAAATATTAAAATATGTTACAGCGCAGTTCACGGCATGTAATGTACTATAATTTGAATTAAAATAAGATATTGTGTACAATATCTCACCTAACAATTATTTGAATTAAAATGAGATTTTAAGTGTGATTTGTTGGTAGGTACCATATTGTAATTATTATAATTTAAGCTTAAGATGAAATTGAAGTGTATTTAATTGCATTGGATGTCATGTACAATAATTTGAATTTTAAATAAGATTTGCTGGATGCTTATATGGAACAGAATTTGAAATGAATTCAAATCTAGAAATGATATTATGAGTGAAAAATGTTATAGTGAGAATTAAATAGAATTACAAAATTGGAATTAAAACCCACCCAACTTTGGCCAAATGTTAGTTGTTTGTATTTTTTTTTTTTTTTCAATTGTAATCTTGAAATATTGCTCTAGTTGGTTCATGGTTGGTCAATATTAATGGAAATTCAAATTCATATAACATTTTCAAAGATCAAAACTAACCAAATTAAATAATTGGTTAAATTATCTTATCAATTATGTAGACCTTTTATCTATACCTTTTAAATCGTGAGGTCCTATTTTGGTATATCCTCGTGTATTTTCTTTAAAATACTCTATTTCTTCTTCTTCTTTTTTTATTATAATTAATATAATATGCCCATTAGCCCATACATGCTCCTGAACTATACATCCATCCACAACCCACAAACAGTTGAAATGTTACAATTATATTTTATAATTATAACCTTATTAAGAATTATGACATTATAAAAGTCATCACAATGATGAGAGGTAAATATTAGTAATTTATAAGTGAAGTTTGATCTTCTCCCCACCACACGTATACATAAACGTACTTATATAATGTTAGAAAGCTTAACGAATAATATTGAGAAAATTCCATCATCAGAGGCGGGGTTAAGGGAGAAAAATCATTATTTAAGAAGTGTTTCGACATAATTGTTTTTCTAATATTCTATACAAATATTGATATTAGCATTATGGCTAAAGGTATATTCTCTAATTTAATAATTACTATGATTATCACGAAGTTTCATGATTTGAGATTTGTGCATGAGTTACGTTTTTCTTCTAATTAATTGCATTTTAAACTTACAAAATAAAATCAATATTATTGTTTTTTATGTTAAACGACATTTGCTGTTAATAGTAATAAAATTATAAAAATAATATTACGAATTTGTGTATGCATGCAATTGAATGTATCAAAATGTCGATGAATTTGATCAATTAACATGTTTCGATTATTTAAAATTTTGATAGAAGTTTTAAAGTTTCTTCATATGCATATTTTTAGGACTTTCAAAGTTTAAGTGTTGTGAAAAAAACCCGAGATTAAAGTTTAAAGAGCACACAAAATTAAGCATGGTTCGGTCAAGTCTATCTCAACGGATGAAAATAATGAATTACACTAAGAATAATCAAAAGATTAAAACTGGAATTTGTCCACTTATCATTGTAACACCCAACACCCTTTAGAAAGAACCTTACACAACTCTTATAAAATCCCGTAGAGATACTGAGAGACCATCTATGAGACCTTATGCATAGATAATATATACTAGAGACTAGAGTTCTAACCCCGATCTACTTCAACTTTGATAATTCAAAACAAGTTTAATTCTAGATCTGCATTGGTAGTACAATCATACACGGGGTGCAAATCCTTTTGTCTTTGACTTGAATTCAAGGCAAAACACAACATTAAATGGTCAATGAGTTTTATGAGTATATACACGGGTGCAAATCCTTTTGTCTTTGACTTGAATTCAAGGCAAAACACAACATTAAGTGGTCAATGAGTTTTATGAGTATATACCGTACATACATATGCATTGATTGTATTTTATTTATTAAATACACATGTATCGAGTGCATCATAACCGCTAGTTATTGTGTCCATGGTTGATTGGCCAAATTAACAAAAATTAACCAAGTCAATCTCATCTAGTTAGGCACATGATGGCAAATTTAGGTGACGGCCGGTCCGCCACTGTAGCCCTAATTAAGTGAGATTGGATCGCCGGGCACCGCTGAGATTGGCAATGATTGGGGTTGGCTTAGTTGTGAATTTACGCATAGCCCCTTACGTAACCAAAGACTACATTCATACAATGAATTGGGGGATTGGGCCCACAACCACCACTGTATAGTCCAAATTGTAATTGTAAATTCGGCCTTTGCTTAGGCATGTTTTCACATCCAAATCCACATCTTCTTAAATTACAGAAATGTCCCCGAACAGTGAGCTCAATAATGTAAATTAAATCAAAATATGGAGGACAAGTTAGTCAAATAAAAGCAAAATGTACAATACCTCATCAATCGATGAAAATTAGTATTTGATATAGTTACAATCAATAGACGTGTTTCCTATATTATATACTGAGATAAATTCTGGAACGAGACAATAAAATATAAATTTTCTTAGTATCCTCTAAAGTGTTTAAGATAAATACATACGATTTATTTATAAAAATAGAGGGAATTAATGTACAAGTGTTAGGATTATTCCTCGTCTGTCGACAAACTCATTTCATGGTACAAAATCTTATTGCGACTATTTGAGTTTCCTATATGCTTTAAGATTTTTTTATTTTTGCAAAATTATCTAATCATATATATGCGTAACTTGTAAATATTCTGTTATACATAGTAATCATTTTAAATTAAAAAAGAAAATAAATAATGCACTTAAATATTTATTGGTTTATTAATGATATAGTATTATTTAAATTTTTAGCTTTCATCTGCAAAAATGTGGACTATATCTTTTTTGTTACATTTTAACACATTCCATATTTTGGTTGAAATACTTATGCACATTAGGATAACCATAAATGTCTATAGGATAAATCATAATTTCAAAAGTTTTCACCAAATAAAACGTTAAAATCATATGACTTCTATTTTCATTTAACAATAAAAATTTCTTACATATTTGAGTATTCAATAAATTAGTTGTCATGGTCCTGCTCAAATTGGGCCATTTCCCAGTGCAATTAATTACTCTTGATTTCTCATTTCTTAATATAAGATATCTATGTTATATATAATGCACGAGCACTCTTGAATTATTTTGGTGCGTCGTTAAATGAACGGACAAATATAACTCTATTATAAAAGAAAATGATACATTAATCATGAGAGTGATGACAAAATATTTTTTTTAACTTTTTCAATATTTATATTTCTACTCCAATTTTTCTTCAATTATATGTTTTATTTTTTCCAACTTTATTTTCTCCGAACTTATGTGTTGATTATGCATGTTGTTCTACGTAGTAAGTTCAAATAAAAATATTCAACAATTAAAAAATATTTATCATTGTTAAAAATAGATGAATATCTTTTATTTTGTAAATAGAAAATTTAGGCACATATGGTTAGTCCGCCACAATTGCGAGTATACATAATTTATTATGAATGAATGAATTAGTAATTATAATTTTTTGTTGTGTTGTGGTTGGTATTTAAGGCGAGTTAATATTAAAAAGTATTTTAGACATAGTGCATGAAATAACATCATAATAACTCATAGATGTCTTATACTTTATCTATAATTAGTAATTGTAGCACATTCGATGCATTTGCTAAAATTTTGACTTTAGAAAATTAAGAGTGTTTATTTATTTTTTTAATAATAATAAATATCTCTTAACAATTTAATATTATTACTTGAATTTATTATGTAAAATAACATGATTGAAAAATTAACTTGCAGAGGATGAAGTTGGAAAAAAGAAACAATTATAATTAAACAAAAAATCAAATACAAAAACAAATATTAAAAAATAAAAAAATATTTTATCATTATTTTTTTATAACCATTTCGTAATTATCTTTTAAAATATGATTATTTTTTTATATTCACTTAATAATGGACCAGAATAATTGTTAAAGTGCTTTATATATAGTATAGATATAAAATATAGCATAGATATTGTGACAAATTGTGTTAACCATATTCAAAAAGTGTTCAACGTTTTAATTGCCTTAAAATGTGTCGGGAGCTCATCCATTATAACACATATGGATCTTCATTAGGTGTTTGAAAATTCCATCCTCCAAGATCTTGTCCTGCAACCCATTTTCTCTACTGACAGTGTTAAGACTCACTTGTGAGTTTTGAAATATATAGTGAATTTTTCTAGTATGTGAAGTTATTTTATCGAGCATTTGAGTCAAATTATGTTTTCATTTGCTACAAGCTTTATTGTTCAATTCAAACTTAAGTCGTTTCATCTACAACGATGCTTTACGAGTAACAAGCTTATTTTTTTATTATTTCAAATATGAGTCAAAGACAATAAGCCAAGAAGTTAATTGTGTATAATAGTAATTTGACCTCAAATACTTGTAATATGGTAATAAGAATAATATTTTCACTATGATAGAATAAGATCACTGTGATCTATATTATAATTAGTCCTCACACAATGACATAAGGGGGTATTTATTGATGACAAAGTACACTATTTGCACTATGACGCGTGGTATCATATTTAGCTGTTTACAAAATGCTTCATCTATGGTTATTATTCAGGGTCCTATATGGGAACTCATCGGGGTCAGAATTGGGTCAATAGCGCATCATATAATTTCTTCGGGTCGAGCTGGTTCCGATCGGGCGTTCCACAGCATTTTCCTCTAGTTGACGTTGGGTCGGGTACAAACCATCATCTGGGCCGATCCGTTAATCTTTGGGTTGAATGTTTAATACATTTTGAGCTTAATTCTTGAGCAGCAATCATAGGTAGGTCTTCTCGTGGAGTTTGTCCCACATCACATTGAGATAGAGGGAATATAATGTAGTAAATCTTATTTTGCAGAATAAACTCTGAGTTAAGGGGTACGTATATATTTACTCTTGAATAGTGAAGTGCAAATTGTATTGTTTGCTTAACTATCTAGGCACCATTACTTTGGTTAGGTTTAATTACGAGGGTGTGTGGTTGAGCTTATTTAAAATACTTTATAAACTTTCATATCTTATAAAATATTTTTAGAACTTGTAAGATACTGAATCAAAATTTTTTAATTTATAAGATATTAGTAATAATAATTTTGTAACTAAAATGACTAAAACTGAAAGTGTATTTTAAGATCTTAAAAATTAATTAGTTATTTTTTGTGGTATATTTTTATGTATTATTTCTAAAATACCCTTAACATTAGCTTGTTCTAGTAAACATTCACAACCTAGATTTCTCTTAATAATAAATTATGCATGTATTACATTATATATTAATCATATTCTAATTGTTAAATATATACATATATATTTTATTTATTTTATGCATATACATCAAATATCCAATAGGCCTCAGTAACCTATAATAATAAAAGCCCAAACAAAATAAAAAAAATTAATACTCAAATTCAAAACTGGGATCAGATATATAATCCACACAAATTTAACACCCCAAAAGCGGGAAATAGACAAGGTGAAAAACCAAACGCGCCGAAAAAAACTCCAAAAGGAGCCAAAATGCTAAAATCGCACGGGACTCTCAAATCCCAACATCCGACGTGGCGAAAATCCATTGGCAAATTACGCGCGGCGCGGATCGATCGAGAATCTCCAATCTCTGCCGTCCATTTCATTCCTAATCAACGGCATTTTCTTCAGCTCCCAAATCCCCAAAATTCAAACCACCCCCCAAATCTCACCCCTCCCGCTTTGCTCGCTCCCTATTTAAGCACCCACAACCACTACTATCACTCCAACACGCACAACACCCAGCTTTTGCGTACAGATTTTTGTCTCTATACCTTTGCCCCTTTTCACCACTTTCAATGGCTCGTACTAAGCAGACTGCTCGTAAATCCACCGGCGGCAAGGCTCCGAGGAAGCAGCTCGCCACTAAGGCTGCCAGAAAATCTGCTCCGGCAACCGGTGGAGTGAAGAAGCCTCACCGTTTCCGCCCTGGAACCGTTGCTCTTCGTGAGATTCGGAAGTACCAAAAGTCTACTGAGCTTTTGATTCGTAAGCTTCCGTTCCAGAGGCTGGTACGAGAAATTGCTCAGGATTTCAAGACAGATCTGAGGTTCCAGAGCTCTGCCGTGGCGGCGCTGCAGGAGGCAGCGGAGGCGTATTTGGTTGGGCTGTTTGAGGACACTAATCTCTGCGCTATTCATGCTAAGAGAGTGACTATTATGCCGAAGGATATTCAGTTGGCTAGGAGGATTAGGGGCGAGCGAGCTTAAACTGAGTTGACTCGGTTTGTGTTCGGGATTTATTTTGGGTTGGATTTTGATGTTTGGATTTGCGTTAGCGGCATTAGTGTAAAGTTTTTCTACTCTAGGTTTATCAGTTTGTAACCTCTGGTGTTTGTTTATGAATTTTTAAGTTTAATGAAGCTTATTTTACCCCAATTTCTTGGTATTTAGTGCTGTTTTACATGAATCTGGAAGTTGAAAATTAGCACAGCATGTTTGAGAAATATGTTTTTGTCCAAGTGAAATATATTTCTACAGCACTATTTGTTCTGATTATGATACAAATTCAGTTTGTTTGGAATAATTTAGTTGTCCATGAAATTGATCATTTCCTTGTTCTTGCTTTCCTAAGCAATTTAAATTCTAATTAGGGAAAAGGGATGAGAAGTTCACAATTCAAAAACTTGCTGGAGTATATGGTGAGTTTGGTGAACATTATACATGAATTGGTTCTGAAATCCAAGGCATAAAATCCAGGAACCTGATAACAACATGTGAAATTGGTTCTCAAATCCGGGGCATCAAATCTGGGATTATGATCCAAACTTGAAGATCTCCAAGATTTTACCTAATCTTGTTCATATCGAATTTCTTGAGGCTTGCATTGGACGAAAGGTATGCTTTAAGGTTGAGAACTTTTAGAAGCTAAAATTGCCCGGTCTTGGCATAGAGATTAACTTAACTCTTCATATATGCTGTCCTGTCCTGAATCTAGCTTCAGTCTTTTGCCTCTGCCTCATTCTCCATGGTAACGTATAATGTTTTCATACGCTTTTTAGTTTTAATGTTGTATCATGATTGTATCTTACTGTAAAAAAATAATAAGGCCTTATGTAGTAGCTGGGGAATTCGTTTGTCATCTCCATGAGCCAGTAGGCTGATTATGCTGTAATTTGTTCCTTTCGTTTTCGTAGTGATCTTTGCCCGCATGTGAACACATTTTTTGGTGGCCCCTATACGAGAATGATGAAATAACGTAGAACACAGTTGGATTTTTTTACCTGTGGTAGAATGATTTCTTCCCGGTTTTCAATCGTTGTAGCTTGTCTTCTTCATCAACTACTACAATTTCAACACGGTTGAATAGGATGCTGAATACGACTTTGCAGTTCTTGTAAATATTGGCATGTAATATTACTTACTCTCCAAAGGCTAGTTGGCCTCGGGAAAATGCAGAAAATTTCATATCATCTACTTATTAACACTCAGATGAAATTATGAACAATTGGAGCTTCACCTGTTGTATAACTAAGGCGTTAATTATCAAGACCCGTCACGGTTTGGTTCAATTAGAAAAAATATCACCCATCTTTCGACATTATAAATATCCCTTATGTCATCTGACAGCTAGTGAAGTCCGTAAAATAAAGATAAATGCAATCTAGGTATTTTTAATTTCAGAAGATAAATGAGTTTTTTTGTAAATGAACAAAACCTTAAAGGGGCATTTGGTAATCAACTTATAACTTATATGAACATTCTTGATTCACCATAAAACAATCAAATTTGATTTTTCCTCGAAGCATCAATCATTTAACAATCTTTCAGCATAAGATGCTTCTTTTTCTTGCTTTATGTTAGAATTCCACAACTAATTGTCTCAATCATGGACAATCCTTACCTTTTGGCTTATCTTTTGTAATGAGACACTCTCAAGGCCCATTTTCATATTGTATTAGATTCAAATTCGTTCTTGATATTGCGCTACTCAGTATTGAACTAATTGTTCGTGTTATCCCATACTCTAAATTAGGGATGGCAATCCAACTCGCACCTGCGGCGGGGCGGGACGGGTGTGGGTTCACTATAAACCTGCCCCGCCCTGCTATATATATGTTTTAAAATATATATTATATATATTATAATACATAATAGTTT
>JACFYI010003522.1:320504-355591 GCA_014898755.1 Handroanthus guayacan | reverse complement strand
AGGACAGAAGCACCAAAAATCCCCCCTCCCAACCCCTATATATCCAAACAATCAAGATTCAACACACCCCCATTCCAAACACAAAACTATACACACACAAAAATGGAACATCCCAAATCAAGAGCCTTTTCTTTTCTGATTCTTGTTCTGGTACTAACTTCTCTGATGCAAGAAGGCCACAGCCATCCCTGTGGTAGCACATTTTTCTCTGCCCTCGTTCAGCTCATCCCCTGTCGGGCAGCAGTTGCTCCGTTTAGCCCCATCCCTCCAAACGAAGCTTGCTGTGCTTCGGTCAAAGCTCTTGGGCAGCCCTGCCTTTGTGTACTTGTTAACGGGCCTCCAATTTCTGGCGTTGATCGTAACATGGCCATGCAGCTCCCGGAAAAGTGTACCGCCAACTTTGAACCCTGTATACTATCTTGACTCTCTAACGATCGATTCTTGCAAATTCAGTTTTGGGTAATGACTAAGGTAATGTTGTTAGTATGTTCTTATTTGATGGATGTGTTTTTTCTTCTTGTGCAGGTGAATTGGCCAAGTGAGAAGGTTAAAGGAGAATTGCTTGAATAATGGATTGTCTGAAACTACTTACTAAAACATGGTGTAATAAGTTTTATGTAAGGAAATTGTAGTGGTTTGATCTTATGATGTTTGGACTTTCACAGTTATTGTTGTTGTCTTTTCTTTGTTTTGTTGTTTTTGATGCCTAAATAGTCCTCCCAGTGCAGCTGAGATCTCAGCAGCAAACATATTTTGCAAGATACTATAATACGCAGGACTATGATTACTGTCTTGCATATGTTACATGTTTGATCAGATAATTACTAAATCCCAACACAAAGTAGACGCAAAAATTTCCTTAAATAGAAAAGATCGTTGAGGGATCCTCTAGTCTAAAGTAGTGTTTTATCTTCTATTTTGTGTAACACTCCAAGATTTCCCAAATTAAAATTTTCGAATTATTGATTTCGTAAATTAAATTGATTTCAAATAAACGAGAATGAACTAATTTCAAGAGATTTTTTCCACACTCGAAAATAATTTCCTCGTTTACACCCCGATATCTTGATCCAATACATTTTATTAAGCCTAAATCAAACCTAAATAAGATCTTAACTTTAATCCACCATTTTTATCCCTAATTACCATAATTAGTTAGTGTAATTGAGGGACATGATTTGACTAGTACCTAATCCACTATTTTAAGCATGATTATTTAGAGACATGATTTGACTAATATCTAATCCATTATTTTTACCATGATTATTTAGAGACATGATTTGACTAGTACCTAATCCACTACTTTACCATGATTATTTAAGACATGATTTGACTAGTACCCAATCTCCATGATGGTTAGTGGAGTTGGTAAAATTATGACTTGTTTAATTTAACAAAACATGGACCAAGTAAATTGCAAGCACTCACACTATAAATAGAGAAATTGAGGCTTGAATAATACCATCAAAATTTTGGAAAGAAAAACAAGCATACTATTTTTCATTTCATTCCTTCATCCTCTTGGCAACTTTATTTTTCTAGCAAGCACATACACTTAAATTTATTTTAGAAGACAAGAAGAGTTTTAAGGGAAATTTAGGTGGTGATATCTTCAATCCTCCGGTAAGTTTAGATTTCGTTGTTCTTATAATTTTAATAAGTTGTAATTTAAGATTAACCTAAAATTTAATATCTTATGTCTAGACGTTAATTTTTTTGGATTTGCTCGGTCTCTAGCATCTTAAGCTCCGGACGACAAGTAAGACTTATGGAACTCGTACTCCTTTCGTTTGCTTCGTTCTTCTTATTCATACTTTATTCATTTCCTATATTGAACTTATGATATTGTTGATCATGTCGATATACTTGTTATTATGAGCTTTGTGTTTCTTGATATTCTAAGCTCACTATCCTTGAAATGATTAATCCAATGCTTATTAATCTTTCTAATCATGACTTGACCATCTATAGACCATGAACTATGAGATTTTGAGACTAAAAAATAAAAGAAAATGTGAGAGATGGATTTATTAAAAGACTTGTACGTTTAAAACAAAATAATCGAAAAGTAAACTGCCGCTAGAAAAATGTTGATTTTTAGCTATTTTGATATTTTCTCTTTAAATGTAATATTTGAATTGAAAATTCTATATCTTTTAACAAAATCATTTTGATGATCTAAATAAGGTCTTATATCCAAAGTAACTAATATTTTCTCTTTAATTATAATATTTGAATTGAAAATTCCATATTTTTTAACAAAATCATTTTGATGATCTAAATGAGGTCTTATATGCAAAGTAAATGATATTTTTTCTTTAAATATAATATTTGAATTGAAAATTCTATATCTTTTAACAAAACCATTTTGATGATCTAAATGAGGTCTTATATCCAAAGTAAATGATATTTTCTCTTTAATTGTAATATTTGAATTGAAAATTTAATATCTTTTAACAAAATCATTTTGATGATCTAAATGAGGTCTTATATGCAAAGTAAATGATATTTTCTCTTTAAATGTAATATTTGAATTGAAAATTTCATATCTTTTAACAAAGCCATTTTGATGATCTAAATGAGGTCTTATATCTAAAGCAACTAATATTTTCTCTTTAAATGTAATATATTTAAATTGAAAATTTTATATCTTTTAACAAAACAATTTTGATGATTTAAATGAGGTCTTCTATCCAAAGTCAAATTAAATGAATTCGATATTTATATTTGTTACCTATTGATTTCTTTCGTATTTTAACTTTTTAAATAAGATAAAAATTTCAAAATAAAGAATTCTCTAGTCCATAGTCCAATTTCGATTTATTTGTCCTCCATAATCCAATTCCGATTTATTTGTCCTCCATAGTCCAAATTTCAATTTATTTGTCCTCCATAGTCCAATACTCGCTTGTTCGTACTAAATAATTGACTAAGCTTCCGAATTAACCGTTTACTTGTTATTAGTCAATCAAAACGTGTTAATAACTTCCTGATTCTGATATAACTAAACTGTCCCTGATTATTCATAGCCTACTGTTCTAATTGTCTGTTGGGCCCAGGGGATTTACATGAGTATCGGATTGGGCAACGTCGGGTTGTCAATACGGGCAACGTCGGGTTGTCAATACGAGCCCATGTGAATTCTCATCTGTGGGATAATCCGAATGACCCTAGAGGTAGGGTTCTGAAGGGTTATTCTAAAACACGTATGTCGGCTGTGCTTTACTGTATCTGTTGCTCCCTCGGGAGTTTGGAGGGATAAGGAAATTTATATGACATATGTTGGAGTTATAAGGGTGACAGATCTACCAAAATGTTTGTTTCAGCCATACAACTTGAATGTGATAAATGTTATTTGCTTGATTTGCTCATTCTGTTCGTTCTAGTTCGTTTATGAAAATCACATTCTCGTCTTGTTATCAATATACCCGTTATTTGGAACTCTCTCATGCCATAAGTTTTATTGGGTCAGTTGACTCATGATTTCACTATATTATGTAGGTTCATAAGCCATGATGATTGACTGATAGTTCAAGTTTGATCGAATCAGTTTCTTTTAGAATTGTATTACGTATGACTTTTAGCCAGTTCGAACTTTTGAACTCATAAGTTGTATTGTTATGACGGCTTGTAATAGATAATTAGATGCTTATGTATTGTGGACTACTTTATTGTCTCGAATGATATTTTGGGATTTTAGTTCGAATCAATTTGAAATGTTTATCTTGGGGATTTAGTTGGAATTGTTCTCGTTAGTTCCTGTATTTGAGTTTTAGGTTATTTTTAGTTTGCGAGTAGCGTCTCGAGTCGCAGGGCGGAATGCCGTCGTGACACAGGGGCGTTACGTTTTGTGACACAAATACATGCCGAGTGTCTTTAGAATTTTTTTATAAACACACAAAATTGTAGATGTCATATACTTGACATGTATCAATACAACAGAATAAAAGATGAAATATAAATTAGAGTAGCTGATCCAAAGTTGAAAAGAGGGGTGCTAGGAACATCATCAATTTTAAATTAAATTAAGCATAATGTAAGATTAAAATTACATACTTTCACACAATATTATCTGTTTTATTATCCTTTTCCCTTTTTTTCCCTGTTATTCTTCCTACTTTTTGTGAGAGATGATCTTTTTTTTCCCTGGCCCTTTTTGGTGAGGGACAATTTATTACTTTATTACATCATGAACAACTTTATTACATCATAACTTCGATAGCACATCAACTACATCTTAAATCAACAAAGTACAATTACAAGAAAACAAGAATTTAATAACTTCATTACATCATTGGTACATCAACTGATTGATTACTTTCGAAATTAATATCAAATAAAATAACTAACTAGCAAGAATTTTAATCTATTTAGTGAAAAAGTAGGTTTAACCTCTAACAAAGCTTCTATATGGTAGAGAATTTATCAAATCTACCATTTAATGGAAAAAAGTGCACAAGTGGCGGGTGGAAATTGCACTTAAAACCTCAAGTAGTTACAAAAGTTGATAATAGTAAAATTGCGGGGAAAAAAAAGAAAAAAAAAAGTCATTAATTTTGTAATTTCATATTCGTAAGTATTCTAATATTGATCGTCCTCCAACAGAAATTTGTTTTGATAATAATTAATAATTATGTGAAATATCAAGTTGCCCCAGTAAATTCCCTTATTTGCAAACCAATGCCATTCACGTCTTGGACCTCTAGCTGACCCCAAAAACTAAGTCCGTTGATGAATATCACGTTTATCCGTGGTCAATGGCATAAATTGGAATCTCTATAAATTTGATCCCTCGCGTAGAAACTTTTTATTTCTTTGAAAGGAGTATAGTAATAAAGAAATTCATATATACATATTCTAGTAGTGATGTAAAAATGTTATTTTTAAAGTAAATATGCAAAAAAAAGATAAAAGATAATTTTTTTTTTATTTTTTTTTTTAAATTACGCTTCCCATGGGCGCATAGAACCAGTCTATCACGCCTGTGGGAGGCGCGATCTTCAAGAACTTGCGCCTGAGGGAGGCGCAATATTAAAAAAAAAAAGAAAATTATATATAGGGGCTTACACCCGTGGTGGGCGTAAGAACAAGGAAATTGCGCCCGCGGCAGGCGCGATTTTCCTGTTCTTGCGCCCGCCGCGGGCTCGATTCACCTGTTCTTGCGCCCGCCGCGGGTGCGATTTCCTCTTTCAATTTTTTTTTTTTTTAACGCAACAAGGGCTTCGAGTATTTTTTTTCCTCATTCAAATCGATCGATTTTCAACGTAAATTTTAATACCGAACGTAAAATCTACAATTCTCATTTGTTATCTTGAAATAATACGAAAAATCGTCCAGAAGTTAACGAAATATCTATTTTTTGTTTAAAAAAATTTAGAGAGAGAAAGTGTAGAGAGAGAATTTTTTTTTTGAACTGCTCTGCAGTTATCATTTCAGCTTTTAGAACAATATTAAATTATATATTATAGAATTTAGTGGTTTTGCTGCACCCCACTTTTCCTAGCTCTCTTTGTTGTTGGTTGTGGCTGAGCCCGAACTGGCCCGTGTAAATAAGACCAATCCCAAGCATGCCACGTAAGATTCAGGAATCAAGTCTACACAAACTGAGTAATATGAATAACCAAACCCAAAACCCAATGAAAATGAGAGTATAGATTATCATATTTCCAACATTATTGTACTAGACCATTTGTATTTTTGCAACACTTTCTGACTTAAGCTTTAACGGCATGATTGGTATGTAGGAATGAGACAGGAATGGAATGGACATTCCCAAGTTTATTTCAAAACATTTGATTGGTGTGACTTAAGGAATGAAATTCTCATTCCGATACGAATACTTATTCCCAAAAGTATAGAATTAGTCATTCCTTATTATACCTATGGTATTAGCTATTCTCAACATATTAGGAATAGATTATAATTTATTAGTTACTAAATTACCCTTTATAAAAATAAATAAGTCTAGAATTTTCACAAAGCTTCAGATCATATTTATTTATTTATTAAAAATAATTATTTACTTAAAATTTATTTATTTTATTTAAAAATATTATTTATTCAAAAAAATTATTTATATAAAATGTTATTTATTTAAAAAAATATTTACTTATAAAATATTCATTTATTTAAAATTATTTATTTAAAAAATATTTATTTGTTTAAATGTTATTTATTTATTTAAAATATATCTATTTATTTAAAAATTATTATTTATTTAAAAATATTATTTGTTTAAAAAATATCTATTTATTTAAAAAATAATATTTATCTGAAAATATTTATTTATTTGAAAACATTATTTATTTAAAAGTATTTATTAATTAACAAATATATTATTAATGTACTAATAATTTTATTTAAAATATCTACTAAATAAAAGGTAATTTGGTCATTACCAATCATGAGATTGAAGTAAGGTAAGGAATGATAATATCATTCATTTCTTATTCCTTATATATACCAATCGTAGGAAAAGTAATAGTTGCATTATTCATTTCCTATCTTTATTCCATTCCTAGAGTCATTCCATTACTATCTAATTCCATTCATGCATACCAATCATGACGTAAGGGTTTTTATTGAAATTCCTCGTCAACCCTTACTACTCGTAATCTCATGTTCCAATTTAATTTCATCGTGGAAGATAAAAATAGATCGATCCAAATATATATTGTCGTTGTCGTCGTTATTGTTGGTTTTGTTTATGTGGTCAAGAGTAATCCATATCCTTTTCACATACTTGGAATGAAAATTCAAATCATAAAACCTGCCATTTTTTCATGGATACCATCTTTACAAGCATCTCTAGCATTCCTCCCCACCTAAAATCCAATCTGATCATCACACTAAACACCTCTTATATACAGCATACACAGACTTATTCATAAAACTACTGAAAAATCAACTTACATCATACAACAAGGGTTACATTTGCATATTAACAAAGAGTAGAACTTCCTGCTTTTCTAAAGAAAATTCCACAACTTATCTTCTTAAATGCGCTTACACACGTTGATTTTGGAACAAGTGAGCAACGAGGGCTCGTTAAGCAAATCAAGATAGAATGATCTTCTTCTTTACCGTACTGTTATGATCTTCCATGAAGCAACTAAGGACTTGTTTGCTTAGGTTTATTTGAGCAAACACACTTTTCCCTCGTGTTGGTAAGCCTCTACATAAGATCAGAGCAAATATAATGAGGGAAGATGGGGTTGGTGAGAGACTTCATGTGAATCACATTCTTTTTTTTATTATTGAAAGAGATGTATCAGTTTCATTACCTGGACTTGTTTCTGAAGATCTTTAATGTACTCAACTGCCAAGTCTAACATATCTGCTGTGTTTGTTTGCTGCCAATGATGATATCAGGGAAAAGAAAATAAGAGAAAGAAAATTGAAAATCACAACATTGACTTGCAAATGGGAATACAAAATTTACCTTATCCATGTTTGGGAAAAGATCCTGCAGCTTCTTCATTTTCTCACTAATCCGGGTTCTTCTCATCTACAAATTAGTGTAATAGATGTTTATGTATTTGATCTTGAGTTCCTAGTGCAATATATAAATGTGTTGTTCATGGCTGTTTGGATGCAAACGAGTAGAGCTCAGCCTTGACTGTTTTTTCTGGCTTGAGTTCATGCTTGATTAATCAAATGAACCGAGGTCGATCTCGACGAGCTAAGTCTCGAGCTCAGCTCGGCTCGAAAATGTCTTGATTATTTTATTGTGTTTTCAGCATTGGCTCAAGCTGAAAACTTTCAAAAAGACGACTTCAAGAACCTACTAACAATAACAAGAATTATTTGGTTTGAACTCAAATTCTTCAGACTCAAGCTTGAAAACATTGCGAGCTAGCTCAATTCATTTGCATTCCTAAATTGGTGGCCAAGATCTAGTCAAATGAATGGCAACAACGAACAAAAGCCGACCAAGTTATGAGTAAAGAGTTTTTACCCTTTCAGCAATACTTCTTGGATGAGTCGCAAATCCTCTTTTAGCTCGCATTTTACAAGGAACCACGCTCTCTTGTTGGATTTGTAGAAAATTTTCTACTGCAGCCGTTTCGGCAGAAGTTTTTGTCAAGCTCAAATGGGAAACTAAACCAGTTGATCTTTTTCTACTTTCTCCATTCTGATAAAAAATGGACAGCAACCAACAAAACTAATTAGTACTAGACAGACAACATCAGAAACTTCAAGTGAAACAAATTAGTGTAACTGCCTACCTGAGTTTCCAATCCATTGAAATTGGAAAACATCTCTGGATCACCACTACGGTTTCTTTTGAAACCATTGAAGGGCGATTCGTTCCAAGAGTCGTGAGGGAAGGCAGCCTCATGTTTTCTGCCATTAGCACTATTATTACCATTTAACAATTGATGGTTTTGGCCAATGCTTTCATTTCCGTTTTCGGGTATGCTAGCCATGAACTTCGGGCTATAAGACGGACCGGATGAGAAGTTCATGTGATTGCTCAAACCACCGGACGATGAACTGGCTTCTGCATTATTATGGACTCTGTAGTTTTCTACCTCTCCCATCACACCAAATCCTGAGGTGCAAAAACAAGTTTTAACCAATTCTTTCTTAGTAAAATGTCAAGATTTACAGGAAACTTGGCTATGGTTATTGTGCATCAAAGGACTGTGAAAATTGCAGAAAAGAGAACTATGAGTGCATTATATTCTATACTCTTGACATTTTATGGCTGAGGCAGCAACAATCATGACTAAGTTGGTCAAGTGATGCAGTATAAATATAATAGTTTAAACCAGTCTGAATTTTCTTCCCCACTTACTCGCTTAATGGATTCATTTCATAGATTCATGCCAAGCATATTGATGATAACAAGTCTTGTCCACAGCATAATAATGAGGGTCTTGAGACCATTTATAAACTGTTCCCTCCCTTACCATCGAGCTTAATACCGTCATGACTCGAGAGTTGGGAGACATTACCTAAATACGACCGAACCTTCCATGTTCAACAACTCATTTGGATATCATTATGTATTCAATATTTTCTTATAAATTACATTAATTATGTTTAATATGTAAAATGGTCGACAGAAATCTATTTCAACACAACAGAGGGCATAATGGAATATAGAGCTAAGAAAATGAATGAATAGAGGAGCATATATCCTCTGTTCCAAAATGATATTTAATTTTCTATTTCTTGTCTTAAATACATTTCAAGTGTATTAATTCTTTCCTTATAAAAACATTGAGTTGTTGGATACCATACACTCGACCGATATCTCTGCAATGAAATATGAGATGAAGCACAAATTGGAATAGAGAATCTGAAGTGGATTTAAATCAACGAGCATCAAGGGGTATTGTTCCTTTTCCTTTTTTTTTTTTGCCATTTTTGGACTATTTTCCAGATCCAAAAGTAAGCGAAAGTCAACAATATCCATCAACCAAAACCAATAAACTTTTCCAGCCAAAATCAACTCCCAAGACCCATAAAAACTTTCCAAACAAATCACTACCCAAACCAGCAAAAACAACCAAATTCCAAGAGTTTATCATTTAAAAAAATTCAAGAAATTAAAACAAACAAATAAGAAGTTACCATTAAAAAATCCAGCAGGAGAGCTACTCTGCCTAACAAGATTGGAGCAATTCCTATGAACTTGATTCTCCATTCCCGCGGTATAAGATCTGTTCACCACATTCTCATACCCGGTTACATGTCCATTTGTAAACCCATTTTGCACGGGTCGGGGCTCCATTTCAACCCCTACTTCCTGCTTCGTGGAATACAGCATCTGATTATCACTATTCTTCTGATTCGGACCATCCATTAAAGCAGAGAAAAAAGCTTCAGATTCATCACCGCTGCTGCTATTATCAGTAGCAGAATCCAAAAGCGCCTCGAGAAATGAACTCGGAGCCGATCGATATCTCGCTAATCCAGAGTTCTGATTCTGATTTTGTGAAAAATCAGAACCCATAAATTCTCTACTCTTGAAGAACTCTCCCTCAGCTGAAACATTCTTAAAAGCGATCTGATTATTAAGATTGGAGATTGTTTCGGGGCTAAACATAATTAAACTACAACTTAAAATAACCGAAAAGCTGATTATAGGAAAAAGCTGGTAGTAATCATTAGTTTACGGAAAAAAAAACTCCAATAATTTGCGGATTTGAGAAGCAAACAGGTAGATATCTTGGATTTCTTTCCCTTTTTTCAGCTGTTTCTCGGGAAAAGAAAAAGAAATGAAACGCTAAAAACAGGGCTGGATCTTCCTATTTTTCAGCAAAATCTACAGAGAATGAACAGGAAAAAATCTAAAGGTTGAAGAAAAACCAAAGAGAGCAAAATGATAGGCTGAAGTTCAGTTGAATTCGCAGATTTTGCTGTATTTATTGAGGAAATTTCCCTGAAAGTGGTCTCGGGTGTGATACCCTATCCATTTTTGCACATAGATATCCATTTGTCGACGTCAGCGGGTCCATATCTCATGATCACTAGAGCAATCAATTCAAAGGCCGAAACTGCCAGGGTAGGTCATGATTTTAATATATTAATTAATTATTAAATGTTGTTGAATTTTATAAAATATAACAAATTTTATATTTTTAAATTATTTCAATGCGATAATACCTTAGTACAAGAATATCAGTGTGATGCAATAATTCAGTTACAGCCAATTAGAGTTATGTGCATATTAGATGCATGTTCCTTCAAAGTACACTTGATATACTATGATGATATTTATATTTGTTGCATGCTGATATTGAAGGTTAAATTGCTTCGAAATGTTGTTCCGTCAATATTCTTGTTGGGACGTTTTATTTTGAAAATACTTTCAATACCCGTGGTTCTTCTTAAACAATGCAAAGTTGAATAATCATCATATTGGTCTTCATGATTGTGTGGTTATGTGAACTGTAAATCATTTTAACAATGATTGATTTTTACATAAGATTTTTTCTTATTTTAAGGGATAATTACCTCTACACCCCCTGAGATTTGGTACAATTATCATTACACCCCCTGAGGTTTGGTTAATTATCACTACACCCCCTGAGGTTTGGATAGTTACCATTACACCCGCTAAAAATCTTGAATATTACAAGTAGACCCCCTAGATAAAGGGGTGCAATTGTAATATATGCATAAGTTAAGGGAGTTTAGGTGTAATACACGCACACGTTCAAGGAGTGTAATTGTAACTATACATTAGTTAAACTGTACAGTAGGGAGTGTAATGATAATTAACCAAACCTCAAGGGGTGTAATGGTAATTATACCAAACCTCAGGGGGTGTAATGGCAATTATCCCTTATTTTAATATTATTTTTCGCATTGGTTTATATCTATATTTATATATAGAGAGAGAGAGAGAGAGCAATAATGCTAGTTTCTCAATTATTCTTTGTAGGATTTGAACTTATACCTTCGAAGGATGGAGCTTTTTACCACTAAGCTATCAAATCATCCTTATTTTTAGCATAAGTCATTTTAGAAAGATTTTGTAGAAGTATATCAAAAGAACCCGTGCTTTGCTAAAAACTAGCATCTTTCACACATTCTAAATATGTGTGTTTAATAACTAGAGTATAATTAATATATATTATACACACTTATGAGACAATAAAGTAATAATAGTGAACGTAGTGGTCTATGGTCACATATGGTAGTTATATAAGTTGCAGCTATAAATATTTTTATTATTATTATTTTTTTGGGTTTTTTGCCCCTTCTTCAAGAGGGTTTGAACTCCTAACCTCCCTTAAGGAGGAATTTTAATGATAGATTGATAGTGCTTCATCTAAAATGCTACGACGAGTTGAAGTTATAAATAAATTAGACAATAATAATAAAGACATTTAAAGAATACTATTTACGAAAACAAAATCAGGATGAAGCCATTTTAGGAATATTAAATAAAAATACATCAATAAAGATTCAGTATTTTACATATAAAATAACATACTATATACATAAGACCACTCATTCAAAATATCAATTAATTTGTGTCCACAAAAAGAGGATATACATTGTATGATTTAATTATTGAATAGGATTTTGCATTTTTGTCTTTGTCATATTATCCAATTATTTATTTATCAGTTAGTCCATGGTTTCATTGGATGGTTTTGTGTTGTAAGTTTTTGTACAAATTAATGTTGTCAAAAACCTTTGAAACATAGGAATTTGGATTATTGGATAATAATCTTGCTCTTTCCAAAATTGAGGGGGTGGCGGTGGGGTGGGTGGGATTTTGATTTGACTAGTGAGGATTGAGAAGGGGCAAATGGGCAGCATTATGAGCTGTAATTAGTTCACTAATCGTGCTTAACATTTCATAAAAAGACAATATTAATCTTAGGTTGTATGGATTTTATATGTTATCATGTTTGGTTACTATGATTTATTTATTTTTATATTCTACTATTTACCTTTTGTAATGATCTTTTTTTTTTTTTTTTATTAGTTGAGAGGATGGATAAGGTTGGCAGGCTGTACATCTTTTTTAGAAGATCATGTACGGAGAAAGACCTTTTTGTTTTCTATTTTTTTTGTGTCCCTTGAAAATGATGTCCAAGTATTTGATTTCTTAACATATTTAGATTATTGATTCTTTTTGATTTTATATTTAAATTTTTAATTATTCAAGTGGGTTTATGTATTTTATAATGCCCATGTGATTAAGGTGTAGGCGTAGATGATATCACCCAAGTCTTTTTAGAAACGTTTTATTTCCCTACATGTGATCGATAACAAGACAATATTAGGAGTATTAAAATTCTTAAATCAGTGATCATACTTACATCATTGGATAAATAATGCACTACTTATTTAAAGTAGCAACCAAGTTGTGTTTTCAGGAGGGTATGTATATTTTAGAGTACATTGAAAGTTATTTGAATAAATAGCGAAAGCTACTTATCTATCACAAACTTTTCTTAATTTCCCAAGAAAATTGAATGGACTCTTATAGCTTAATCCACGCTAGCAAGTTGCTGCATTATCTCTATCAGCACAAATTACTCTCATAAGTTAAGATGTCAACGTGAATGTCAACAACGATGAACAATCTCTCATTTGATTAGTTGTCTACAATTTACCACAACTTGATTAAAATCGTATCCCAGACCTAAGTGTCCAAAGCTTATGTCCACATCAATGTCAAAAATAACAAAATGTATTAGTTTTCTCATTTAGAATTAATTTTACCCATAGGTCTGTGTAGAAGAAAACTCTTCTCATTGTATCAAAAGTCATAATCTATAGCAAAAAATTGAACTCAAATTTTTAAAATCTTTACAATAATTCAAGTGCCACTTTTTTTATTGCAACTTGCATACATTGGCCTGTGGCAAATAAGGACAATCACTTCCATACCTCGGCCAAGAAAAAGTTTCCTAAGCTAATGAAATAAAACTGTCTTAACATTCTTACTTTACAACCAATTTTACCCTTGTCCCTCTTTCTTCTTTTAGGTACAAGCTTTTTATCAAAATCAAGATTTTGAAGAAAAATAAAATAGAGAATATTATAATTTTTGTACATTTTTGTGTAGTGGAACATAAATCCTTGTTCATTAAAGTAGGAAATTACTGCCCATATTTAAATGGTGTTTGCAAGAGTTTTTTTTTTCTTTCTTTTTTTTTTAAAGAAAATTGAAAGGCTGTAGAAAAAATTATATGGAAACCTAGTTAAGGGTGTTTGAATAAAAATTAAAGTAGCAGAAAGCTGCAGAAATTGAATGAAGATTTCATTAGCTTTTACTTTATTTTATTTAATTTTAAAAATTAAAAGTCAAAGCGTCACTTTTTGACATGGTAAAATAACCAAAATTTGACTAAAATGTTAGAAAAACACATTTTTAAAATTGACTAAGTTTTCCAAAAGAAAACAGCCAGAACTTTTAAGGTATAGGAGTTGACTATCTTTCACAACTTGCTTTTAATTTTATGAACAAGGATATACACGAGGGCAGTAGGGGCAATATCGTCTTGAAACTTTCATAAAAATTATATTATACATATGTTTTTATTTAAATTTAAAATGTTGCCCTCTGAAAGAGTACTAAAATGAGTAATCTTTGGTAGGGAAAATTTTTTTTAAAAAGAATCAAAATTAGATAAAGCCAACCTCAAAAAGTCAAATTGCTCTACAAGTTTGGACTTTATTATTCTTGTTTTAGATTTGTTCAAATATGGATCACAAGGTCAACCTCAAAAAGTCAAACAGATCTAATTATCCACAACGTATCAAATGCTTTAGCCGTAGGTACAGGGACGAGATTCCCTATTCCAAATTGTGTTTCATCTCCTATTTCATGCCGTTAAAAACATGCCAAGTGTATTGCATTTAATACTAAATATTTTTATAAGGAAATATTTGATACATGTGGCATGTATTTAAAGGTATGAAATAGGAGATAAAACACAATTTGAAATAAAGAATCCCGTCCCGTAGGTACGGACATATATATTTGTAATGAATATATATATATATAATAACAATTTGTCAATTATCTAAGTTAATTTTTGGTATAAATTCTCTTCGACATGAAGCTATTTATATTTTCCTGCGAATTGAGTATTGAGTTGTAACTACTTTTTAAGAGATAAGAGGCATGACACTCCAAAATTGTAAATTGTCTTGGCTATAGTGTCAAGTTTGTACATGTAACCTGCTTCAGGGAATGTAAATATTTTGAATTTTATTGGTTGAAATATTTGTACGAAAAATTATGAACTGGCTAGTTTTGTATCATGTCACGTATAACTTTTGAACAAACTAGGTGATATTCTAATCAGTACTTGATACATAAGTGGAATGTTACAAGAGGTTAATACACTCAACCAAAATATAATTTTACATCAATAACAATTCCATTGTGTGAATTAAATTAACAAAATTAAATTTTTTAAGTAGGAAAATTGTTTGGATTTGACTTTGACATATAGCAAGTTGCACCCTGACTAATAATGTAGCAAGTAATAAGATTTGATAGTTCCATCCCCCTTTAAGTGATTTGATGGTTTGACCCTAATTAATTAGTATATTTAGGTGGTCCTTAATGATGATCAAGTTGTTTTAATTAGCCCTAAGAGGGTTTATTATTTAATTTATTAGATACTCGAATGTGTTAATTCAATCCTCACAATTAAAAACAAGTAGGCTATGACAAACATGATTCTTTACTAAGAAGGGTTGCATTTGACTTTGAAGTAAAAATCAAAACAAGTAGGCTGTGACAAACATGATTCTTTACTAAGAAGGGTTGGATTTGACTTTGAATTAAAAATCAATGCTTTGACATTTTTGGTGCAAATATTGGGAAATAGGGGGCTTAAAAAGAAAATTGTGGAAAATGTGTCGAAGGTCCAATATCTCAAGAAAATTAGGAAATTTTTTGTGCTTTAGAGTGTCATTTGGCTAATATGTTTAAGATCTTTTAAGTTTTTGCATTTTATAAAATACTTCAGAACTTTAAAGGATATTATATCTTAGTCAAAAATAAGATTTTTGAAGTGTTTGAAATTAAAATATGAATTTATAATATGTTAATAACGATAATTTTGTAATTGATCTGATTGAAATTAAAGAAAAAAAGTTAAATGTTCAGCTAGTCAACTAGCTATGTGGCAATAAATTTTAGTGCCATGTATGAAATTACTTTCTACTGATTAATTTTTAAAAAATTAATTACATCATCAATTGAGCAATTCGGTACGTCATTAAATCAAGATGGCAATTTTGTTTGAAATCAATATCAAACATAATAACTATCAAACAAGTATTGAGACCTATTGTTCACTAGAAAAAAATAGCTTACTGTTCAGTAGAAAAAT
Organism: Handroanthus guayacan; assembly: GCA_014898755.1. Taxonomy (NCBI): domain Eukaryota; kingdom Viridiplantae; phylum Streptophyta; class Magnoliopsida; order Lamiales; family Bignoniaceae; genus Handroanthus; species Handroanthus guayacan. The sequence continues at coordinate 339,764 of JACFYI010003522.1, read as the reverse complement.
AAATTTGAACTCTTATCTCATGGTTATTAGGTTCATGAAATTGTACCTTAATATTTCTTGACTTACTTTTGTTTATTTATTTATTTTTTTGATACTTGAAATCAGAAAGCAAGAAAAGATTTATTTGTTGAAAAATAATATCTAATAATTAAAATATTTATTATATATATATATCCTAATTTCTTCCTGTATCTTTTCTAATTTGGGTGCGGAATATTGAATAATGATTTCTCTTACGTTATCAGAATATGCAATAAGGATTAAGGAACTTTTTGAAGAAAAAATTCCATTAATTATCCAATGAGAATTGAAGATCAATGCTTTCCATTTTCCGTAATCCGATAAAAAGTACATTAGCATCGTATTCCTGAAAATTGATGGGGACACATACTATAAGTGAGGAAGCTACGGTGGGGCAGAAATTTTTATAATAACCCGTAATTATAGTGATATTTTCAATATTATCTCAATAAAATTAAAAAAAAATACCCTCACATAATACCTATTATTGAGAAAAAAAAAAAAAAAGAAATTAGTAGGATGAAAAATGAGTGAAGTTTCAAGGGAAATTTTTGCTAATGAACTTTTTTGAATGGAAGGGAATGTGTGTAAATTATAAGTAAATATTTTTAGTTTGATTAGATATGTAAAAAAAGACATATTTGATGTCACTCAAAATATAAATCAAAAATCAAAAATAAAAATGAACAACAATTTCAAAATATGTCATCACAGCATGGACAATTATGATTTTTGGTGTCCACTACACACTCAATTCTTGTGCATAAAATAATTAACATATATATTATTATATTAAATATAATGTAATTTGATTCATGTGTATTTAATTATAATATGATCAATATATTTAATATAAATATACACATATTTTAATATAAATAGATAAGTTATTTATTTATGATTTTTAATTGGGTTATATGTGGTTAATAAGAGAGCCAATATCAAGGAGTATTTTAAGTGTAAAACATGAAACACACAACAAAAAAACCATCAAAAGATCTCACATTTGATATATAATATTAATATGGATTCATTTGAATTGCATTGAAAATGTTTTTTCATATTAAAAAAGGTAAGTCCTTCACTTACATTTGAGATCTTAACATCCCCTTTATAATCTTTATATTTTAATCATATCAATGAAAAAACATCTTTTAAATTTTATAATCTTATTCTACCCAAATACTTCAACAACCTTTCTTTTTTTAAAAAAAAAAAATCTTTTAAAACATAAAATATAATATCTTATAGTTTTTAAGAATATCTTATAAGATGTAATAATTTACAAAACATTTTAAATAAACTTAGCCAGACGCCCTATCTGAAACAGAATAATTGATCAAGAATCTTTGACAAAACTGAAAAGGAAAGATCATTTCAAGATAGCAAAACAATGTTTAAATGTTCTTCTTTATTAGTATGTGGGAATAGCATATAAGCACATTGTATCTCAAAGAATTGGAGAATAGTTCTACCTACTAATGTCATTGTCCAAAATCAAATATTAATTGGGATTATGGATCTTTAATTTGATTACTTTAATAACTACTACATAATGAATAATTTAATTTATGCGTTTAAAGTTTGTCATCAAAGTATTTCACCATATAATAAGTACCGTAATTATAGAGAGCTAGCAGTTATTTAGATTCCAAATTCTAAAGAGAAGAAACCAGACAAAGAAAGATAATTTTAGCTCCAAATTATTCTAAATGTTATGGGATGGATTTGGGCATCGTGTACTTAGAATTCTTTTTATGTCCATTATTGGCGAAGATTCGATAATGTTCAAAAGAAAATAAATAAATAAATAAAAACGAAAAATAAAGTAAAAATACCGGCCACACATCTGCTTTTAATTGGACTGCTTCCATTGACCTTAAAAATGGAAGCATTCTTGAATAATACCTTTTCCTGATATACTTTGTATTTCCCATAGGCCTCGTAGTAATTTCTTAAAAGCCTCAAAACTACGATAATTTAGTATTTTCCAACAACTTTTCAAGCACAAGCTACCAAACATATTTACTCCTTAATCAGTTTGCCAGGGCCTACTTCGACAAAGAATGTAACATTGCATTTGGTACAAGATTTTTGCTAAGGAAAAGGAAAAAAAAATATTAAGGACAATAATTTTTATTTGTTTGGTTAGTAAGTAAAAGATTAAGGAAAGAAAAGTTTGAAGGAAAATGTTATTTGGTTGGTAAAAAAGTCATTTTCTTCCAAAATAATGAGGAAAATAAAAGAAAAACTTAACAAGCATTCTCTTTCCCTAATAGCTCAAGAATTTTCTTCTTGTATTCTTCCCTCAATTTTTTCTTTGGATAAACAAACGAGCTTGAAATTTCATACTTTTGCCCCTCTTCCTTTGCCATAACATCTTCTTTTCCTTATCAAGATCCTTAGACCAAACATATTGTAAGGGACATACCGCAATTCTACTGGGTATTACGATGATAGATTAGTAATACGTCTTCTATTTGATGCCAAAGATTAGATCCAATACAACAACATTCCCTAATTTCTACTCTCTAGTTTGATTGTAGAAATTGTGCAGGATTGGTTGCCGATTTTAAAAAAAAAAGAATTAGAGGGGCAAAAGCGTAATTGGGGTAAGGAATTAGAGGGACAAAAGTATAATTGGAACACAAGCCATCCCATACACCATAATCTCAGTAAAGAGATTAATAATCGCTATGAGATGCAATCACAGACTTGCACAACCATCCTAACAGTGGACTTGGCATTATTGATGGGGCCGGTCACTGCAAAGGCATGTATCTAAAGAAGGATTAGGCTAGACTACATCCAGCCTCGTCAGCTATATCAAACGCGGCTCAAGAATATTCATTTTTACCAAAACCTAGTAACCTACTTCCACAATCTCTAAAATTAAAGCACTTGCAAACATTTTATGTGGAAAAAAAGGGGGAAAAAAAGGCAATAATTAGCCCATCCACGAAGTAAAAATAAATAACAATACCATCCAATTCATACAAACTTGAATTGAAGTTGGCAGTAGTTCCACAAGAAAACTTACATGTGCTCCCTTGAGGAGGAAAGGCAACACAAAAGCAAAGCAGCTTCAACTACAAGGAGCTCTGATCACTCTGAAGGGGATACTTCTTGAAAACTTCTTTCTCAGTAATAGGCTTTTCGTGGATTGTTCTACATGAATTAAAAGAAACGAAAAAGGGCAAGTTGAGATAATTCTAGAGATTGAGGCAGCATTTTATCAGTGTAACAAGGGAAAATATCAGTAGCTTAATCAACTGTGTGCCAAATGTTGATGACTGGAAGAATAGTAAGAGAACCATACCAAAGGATTTGGTCTGTGACGATAGCCAAGCATCATCCGCTTCTTATACTGATCGTAAATGTCATCATCAGGAGTAACCTCACCAGGAGCGAGAGCACCAACACCCAAGTTATCCTTTTTAACATCTCCTGCCATAATTGGAGCTGCAATTCCAGTTTTAGAACTCCCCAGGCCCTCACCTGCAATTTTTACAATTGGGTTTATGATAACATCATAACTGCAATCATGAAATCTTAAGCCTAATCATATGCAAAGGCGATCAATATCAAACCCATCTGAGAATATAAAAGCCCTGCTAACTAAGCTTGGAGTCCATATCCCGGCTAGCTGGGATGAAGGTGGCATGGACACACCTTTATCACCAAGATCAATTATAAAGGAAAATCTTCTTGTGAAACTTTTTGCCATCTTCCAGTTTCAACTAAAGCAAATTTCCATCCTTAGACACGATGTCAAACAACTTTGCCTTCAATAAGCATCATTATTTTAGTTCTATTACTTCTGTTGTTTATCAAGCCAAAAACATCTGACGCATAGCATCCAGAAGGCAAAGAACCACAGCCACCTAAAATAATGGACAGGGGGACATTTTCGTACATAAAGTATTTACTGTTTGCTAGGTAAAGCTGGACCAATAAATAACAACTATCCTAGTCCACATGACAAAGTTTGGAGAACACACCCCATTCTTTAAAAGAAAATTATCAGTATAGTGAAACCACTTGTCACATTTTTCCGTACACTCTGTGCACTTAAATAAAACAACTTCACTCTCGGATAAATCTAACATGCATGTTAGCAATGGATTTTGAACCACAAGCAAGTAAAACAAATTAACTATTGCCAGCTGTTCTTTAAAATTAACTTACCTTAAAAAGGGGATGCCTTAAGACTAGTATGCAAAAGGGCAAAGGGGAAACAAAAAATTTAAGAAAATACTAAACTAAAGGGTGGCTTCATTTATACACAGCAATAGTGTGATTAGTTCCAATTACCTTCCTTCCAACCCATTTTAGATAAAAGTCTGTGACCAACATTATCAGCCTGAATCTTTGTTCTATCTGCAACCTCCCTTGCAACTTTCTGTGCAGAAGCATCATTACAGGTAGCCATGAATTTCTCAAGCTCTTCTGGAGGAATATAATCACCCATGTGATGCCCTTTCTTTGCAGGAGTTGCATGAACTATTAAGAAATCATTCAGATAAATATAAATTATGTGAAACAATTGACTTTCTGAGTGATGATGGATGTAAGGACTCCAAAGAAGTGCAAGCAGAAAAAAAGTAAAACTAAAGACAATCATAAAAAACCTTAACAACCTTGGAGGGAAGGAGGTGGGGGCATCTCATCCTTTGAGGCTTTAGGAGGCCTCAACTTCTCTTCTTGCTCAGCCTTCTTCATGTAATATTCCATCATAGCTATAGGATCTGAACCAGTTGAAGCACTTGATTCACCTATCAGTATTTGGCACAGCAAGAATACCAGATATTAAATGGACAACAAAAACATTTAGTGACTAATATTAGCCTACCAAATATAATGAAATAAACCACATCAAACTGATAGAGTTTAGAAACATAAGTAAGGTGAAACTTGCACCACATAACCAGATGCGGTAGTGCATAAAAAACAATATCATATTCCTGGAGCCTCATACCTTGGGCATCTTAAGCATGGCAAACTTATACTACAAACCACATTCCCATCACCAAACCTTGATATCCTAAAGATACAAGTATACATTATAGCCTTTGAGAATTAATACCCATAAGTTATACACAGGAACCACTCCCTAGAGCCCACACAAGTCAACACACTACTCTATGCCGTGAAGCCCTGTCATAATAGATTATTGTGGACGGCTGTTCATTTCCAAGTAATCACATAATTTATGAGGGAGAAAAGTCTCAAAAATTTTCATATTTAAATGGACTGTGGGCCAAATGAGTAAACTATTTCAAATAAATCTGTAAATGGGAGGGTTTATGAGAACACGCATAGAACAGAAGGCCATAACTTTAAATAGAAAAAAAGAAACAAAAACAACAACAAAAAAGTACCATATCTTCCACTTGTTGTTTGTGACAGTGCATGCAAAGATCCTATAGTCTCTGTGGTTTCATATAAAGCGGAAGCAGGAGTTTGATATTTCAAGCGCTGATGTGTTCCCCGAGAACCAACAGCTGACTTAGGGGTTGTAGGGCCTACACCACCAATAGATCCAGGCACATATTTTAATAAAATGACAAATTAGAGAACACCTATGAATGATAATTTTGTGGACACTTACTTCGATAACATACATAAACATGGAGCCTTGGTGAAACATGATAGAAGACCAATGAGCATTAAAATTATAACAGAACAAAAATAATACAGGTAACTGTTGAAATCAAGATAAAGAACTTTCAAAATCCAAGATTTATAAGTTTGTTTACTGAAGCAAATGACACTCCCATAACAAATGCAACTGCTTTTATGATATCATAGCAATGAGCTTCAGGGAAGGGTGTCAAGTAGAAAAGGTCAGATTCTTTACCCAGTCGAAATGTTGCATGCTATCAGTTCCATTTCTCATAACATACTATCAATCCCAATTTATTCTTCACATCAAGGAAAAATCTCAATTTATTCTAAAATCAAGAATTCTTGACAGAAGCAATTAGAGAATCAAAAGGGAAGGAGTGCAATAGGTCTTCAGTTGTTCATATATTAGAGGCTCTCATAAGTCACTTGTGTTTAAACCTGGACAAGGTCCTTGATACAGTAGAGTGGAGAAAAGGAGGATTCATTTACACCATATAAGAATGGGATAATGCTATAATCAAGTTGAATTAAACTAACTTATTTGTTTCAGCACTAAACTAGAAAGGGTCATGTTTGACGGCTGAATAGCAGGTCCCACACAGCACAAGTACAATATCTTGGAAAGAAAGTTTCCAGCATACTGGGCAAATAGCTTACTGAGAAATATTCATCAAAATTTCATAATTATTTGCATCGTAGCATCTATTATGTTGCCTATATACTTATCCTCTCAAAAGAGGCTCAAGGTACACTGTCTAGAAGAATATCTGGAATTTAGACACCAACCACTTTGTGATGTTTGGGAATCCCTCATTTGGGACAAGGCTTTTTGCTCTTCACTTAGTCGATATTCATAGTACTTATAATCTGAACAACTTTCATCAAATAAAAACCTGCAGAAGATGAACAAAATTAAAATTTTGGGCTATAACATCAAGGAACAAGTATCTCAATGAAACTTTAAAAAAAGTAATGTAATCATCCTCTATATGTTGTGGCTACTTGAAACGAAACAGTAAGGAACAAAATCACAGAAAAGCCATGACATTTTTAGGTTTCATGTCTTAAGTGATCCATGAGTAGTACAAAGTACTCACAGACTAGTCACCATTATAGTTCAAACCACAAAATTCTTGCTACTTAAGATCACTTTTATCATCATATTATTTAATAGCAACACTCAAAAAATGGAATTTAATTAACGAAATATTAATTGTTTTATAACATGCCACTAAAGCTTAAGGTAGAAAAGAAGGAAGATTGAAAAAGAAGAAGCTGGAAAAAAAAAAGAAAAGAAAGAAAGTACAGCTATATAACCCACTAGTAAGATTAGAAAAGGAAAATAATGAAGAAGGTCATGAAGTTGAAAAATATATAGCTAGCGCAGCTGCTTTAACAATAAGATGGGCCAGTTTGAGAAAAATGCTACTAGTTATATAGGATTTCTATTTTAAAGTAAGTAATTATATTGGTGGAAAGGGAAGAGGTAAAATATACTAACTAAAAGAGCAAACATGAAGAACCCTTTAAGGGACCAAAAAAAATAAAAAAAGAAAAAAAGGAGCATGTTTATTTTTCAGGAACAGCATTAAATAACATTAGCCCCTATTGTTAACAAAATGTGGAATATGCTGGAAGAAGAAGAAGAAAGGGGGGAAAAATTGAAATCAATAATTAATGAAAAAATGAAAAACATGTTCTTTATTCCAAGTCCCCACAAAGGTGAATTGCTTTAAAAAAAAAAAACAAAACAAAACAAAAAAAAAAAAAACAAAACAAAAAACAAAACAATAATAATAATAATAATAACAATAATACAAAAACCACAAGATGATGGAAGCGAAGGAACTGAGAGAGAGAGAAAGAGAGAGAGAGTATCTACCTAGTGCGAAATAATTCTGAAATGTATGTAAGACCAAATAATACAAGATAAGGGAAGCAAGAAGTAAAATACTTATAAATCAATAAATATCCATCAGAAATAAAATTTACATACTTGAAGGGGGTATCTCCAGGGTTCTTTTGACGTGTTACATGCTCAAACTGCCTTCCATTCTTGGCCACAAAACTTGCTAATTTGTCTGCGACATTTCTCACTGTAGGATCACTTGGAGAACGTGGTGCTGCATGTCACTTAAAGAACTTATTAATACCAACAGCATGAAATGTAAATTACTCTTGTAGCCCCTGCGACATATTCAAACTTTCAGTGAACATCTCTTTCCACCAATGGTGATAAGGACTAACTATAAGCTGCATTCATCAGATAAAAGTAATTCAAGCATATCTTGCCCTTTTTATCTATCACTCAAGCAAAAAATCCCAAGACACTGCCCAAATGAAGACAACATAAAAGCCACGCATGTTGCCTTAATACAGTTTTTAACAAAACAATCTAGAAAATAATGGTCTAACTGACTAGCTGAAGCAAGTCAGGGATTACACAGAGATCAAACTCACGAAATCAGAAAGTCAGAAAAACAGTGCTCAGGCCAGGGAAGAACGAAAAGCAAAAAGGTTTGCATAAATGTGGAGCACAAGTTCTCATAGCCATAAAGAAGTAAATCCAGGCAATAAACTCAAACAAATTACAGCGGAACATGAATGTCCACACTCCTCATGTGACAGATAGCATCACTTGACTCAAAGGCATATTAGCAGCAAAACTCTGTGGCTTGAGAAAGTGAAGTTCAACAGATTTTGAATGGTTCCCCAAACCGCAAACAATTACCAAACCTCTCTAAGATAGAAAGAAGTTAAAAACAGACAGAAAACCTCCTTTCCCTGAAAATAAAAGGAGAAAATCAAACTTGTTGGCTACAAAACATAGAAAATAGGAAGTTGAAAGGGCATTATATATTGAGGCCATAGACCTCAGGTATGCCCAGCTTCAAAATGTCCATGCATATTATGAGCATGATCCTGGGAAAATCCTAGTGGACAAACAAACAATATACATATGTATGCGTGTGTGTAATCCTGGTTAACTTCACTCGGAATATTCAGATAAAAAAAGAGACAAAACAAGTCATTACCAACATCAACTTGTTTGGATGGCTGGTCGGAAGTATCAAACTGGCCCAACTTTGGACGCTTTACTGGCCCACCATCTGCAGCATTTCCATCATCCCCTCCATCTGCATCATCATCTTCATCTTCATCAAACTTAAGAGGAGGTGCAACAAGTTTTGACTTCTGTTTCAAGCTAAATGCAAGTTTTCCACTTGATGGGGATTGAACCATTTTTGGAGATCCATTAGCCCTGAAGTTGATGGCTGTTTTAGTAATGACAGTCTTCGGACTAGAAGTTACAAGTGTACTTGACCCCGACCTAGGTTTCCCCAACACTTCATCCTTCTTCTTCTTCTCCTGTTGAAGCTGTTTGAACCTCTCCATGAATGACCCATCATTAACAAACAACCCAGGATCTGCTGATTTATCCATTGCCTAATGCCAAGTACATTCACAGCTCACAATCACCCACTGCTCGACATGCAAGGTCATAAGGTATTTAGTTATGGTAGTGATTAAGTAGACTATCTGACTCTAATTATTACCCACGGCTTGACACGAAAGCTCATAAGATATTTAGTTACATTAGTGATTAGGTAGACCCCCGATTCTAAATAAGCAGCATTCTCATACATTAAGTGAACATATAGTTATAATCTCACCTTATTACAACAAGATCCTATGATTCAAAAACATATCAATTACTTTGACTAGGAGTCTGAACCATATTTTTTCAGCAAACAGCATAGAATGTAAGCATTCAAAACATGAAAACTAAATCAAGAAAGAAGCCTGTAAGTGTCAACCTAATAAAACGTATTAACAGCCTTCCCTTCACCTTTAAATGCTGATGTTTGCTCTATCATATGTGTACGATTTTTCTAAGTACAGTGATGATAACCTGAGTTCTGAAAATTCCCGGAAAACTTATAACCATCCAAGAGAAACAAAAGATACTGAATACCAACAAGTCATCCTCGAGACGTCACTTGGTCCCTGAAACCATTCCCCAGCAAATAGCAATAACAGTCAGAAACCATTTTTCAGCTACATTAGGAACCAGCATATCTTACATTTTGAGCGTATTATATATTTCAGATAAAAGTGAATGTTTCAACCACACAAAAGAACCATCAGTAGTCACAACATGCCAATCAAAAGGAACGGCTCATATGTAAATAGTATTTTCCAATACCTCCTCCCCATATACATAATAAACAAAAATAGAAATAAAATAGTAATCTCAGCTATATTAAACATAGACGCAGGCAAAAGGTCATCACACACGCGGATTCCGTTCTATCCAATGCATCACACACTTTCGATACACACGTCGTTGCGGGAAAAGCTCAGATCAAGTACGAATTGACTACTAATCTCTTCCCAAACGAATAAAATAAAAAACTAAGAAGCCCTAGAAAAATACAACCTGAACTCCCAAATCCAAAAAATAGAACTAAATTACCATCCGATAGCAGCTGCCTACCTTATCAATAGTGAACCCAACCGATCAATTTTCGATCAAAGCAGAGAATTATCGGAACCCTAACCGAAAATCGGAGAATGACAAATTTGTGTGTATAATAGTAATAAAATTTGGGGGAAATGTTGGATATGCAACTAACGTTTTGATGAAATTCTGTCAAAGATACTTATTTACACAAATAGGGGCTTGTGGCACCTTAAATTATGAAAATGGCAGATTGCACCCCTTAATAACATTCTCTTGGCGGATTGCATCCAAAGTGCCAAAAAATTTTGCTGGGAAATAATTTTACTTGATTGAAAGGGTAAAATGGCCAATTCAGGATCCCGTCTTTATTTTTAGGGTTAATTACATTTGACTACCCCTTGATATTGTAAAATTACCAAGTACTACCCTCGTAATTTGAAAATTACAAATTAGCCCCTATAAGTTTATAAAATTACCAAATCATCCATTTCATTAGGTTTTTTGACAAAAAACTGAGAACGTTCTCTAATTTTAGTATCTAAAATCACAACGGTCAAGTACAGAGATATAATGAGTAGTTAGTGCAATAAAAAAATTGGAGGATATTAGTAGTTTTCGGTAAAAAAATATAACGAAATGGATGATTTAGTAATTTTGTGAACTTATGGGGGTTAATTTGTAATTTTCAAACCATGAGGGTAGTGGTTGGTAGTTTCACAATCTCAATAGATAGTGAGATGTAATTAACCCTTATTTTTAACATTAAAGGCCCTTTTCCAACAATAACCCAAAATTGCAATACATAAATAATTAATATATATCAAAGTATAATACATACTTGATTTGTATGTGTTTATAGAATATAATTAATATATTTAATATAAAAATATGCATAATTTAGTATAAATAGATAAATCAGTATTATTAGGATGAGTCAAGTATTAAGAGGTATTTTCCATTTCAAAATGGGTTTTCATTTCTTAGTCCTTTTATTAATTACATACCAAGTGCATTAACACACAGGGGTGTGGATGTCACATGCTTAAGAAATACTTATACAATGAAATGAGAGATAAAATACGAATTAACATATAAGATCCAAAGTGCCATATATATCCTAAGCCATTTAGATGGCAGCTAAATAATCAAGCTTAAGAGGATACGTTGCAGTTAGAATACTCTATTTTTTGTTTCATCTCGTATTTTATATCATAAATATATACTAAATATATTAAATATTTTATTATAAAAACAAATGAATGTGGATCCTATAGACTATAATAGGAGATGAAATATTGACATAGAGAATCCAAAGTGAGACACTTTGAGTGGCCATCTAAGAATCTAGTCAAGAGGATTAAGGGAATTTTGCAACAGCTTTTCAGAAGTACATTTCAACTTTTAATTTTAATTCAGTTATTTTGTAGTGTGTGAAAATATTATTTTTACTTCTAATTCTCTAAAATTAAGCTGCAAAGGTGAATAAAAGCAAAAAGCTGTTATATTTTTAACTTTTATTTTCAAACACTCAACATTTATTAAGATTTTTTTTCTAAAACTTTTCGCTTTTTCAAGTATCAGCTCTTGCAAACACCCCTAACTCCACAGAGTCATAATTTTTTCCAACGGATCCATTTTTTTTTTTTTCCCACTATCCATCCAATATTCCATCTTTGGTTGAGTTGACTTGTCTCAAAATTTGGAGAAAGTAATGGTAACAACTACTCTTTTATCTTTTTTTCTACTTTTTTCGAACCAAATTACTATTTTAAGCAGTAAATGATACTTGTTGAAAAATTCGATGGCTCTAGCAAAGTAGCAGGTACGGTGCATCATAAATCACTTGAACTTGTATATATTTGAATTTGGAGCAAGAAAATAATGCATGAAAAGAAGATGGTTTCAAGCATCAACTTTCATGACCTATCAAAAAAAATTGGTCGAAGTGTAGTTTGTTAAAGATTTAGGTGAGAAATATGAATACAAATTACAACAAACACGTTTTTTATATTGTTTTTATTAATTCATTACAATGGTACAAATGATTTAATATTTAGATGTTTTGACTGACGTGGATATAACTTGGTATTTTATGTTATGCATATGATGTTTTTTTTTCATTCTCTTATTTTGAAGAGATTTATCATATCATCTCTTTTAAGGTGTATTAGGTCAGTCAACTTTTTTTTTTTCAATATAACTAACTTGACCTTTCTCAAAAATGTAATAATCTTCTTCGAAAAATAAAATGAAAAAATTCGAGAAAGAGGCTTTTCATCCCTTAATTAATGTACAAAGTATTTCCTCTTTTGAAAATAATTATTATTACAAATTATTAATAAATTATAATCCATTTACAAGGAGAAACCACTAGGAAAGAACTACAATTTCCCAACACTACAGGGACTGGTCCTCAAATTTCAATTCAATATTCAGATAAACCATAGCGGGCTGCTTGACTTTCTTGCAGCAATGGACGCTACGGGCCTGAGAGCCCTAAACGCCATAACCTCATCTTCTTTGCTGTTCCTTCACTCCCGCTCCAGAGCTTTCCCTCTCCTACGCCGCCCATTTTTCTTAGTTAAAAGCAAACCCAATTCATTTCACCTTTCCACTACACGCTTCTCGCTGCTATGCTCTCCATGTATTTTTACAATCTTTTCGCTCTTGAGGAAATTTCTGTTGACTTGAATAACGTGTTTTTGTCTAAATTGATGTTTATTTGGGAAAATTTCAGCTGAAAGGTGCCGAGCGGATGCGTTGCCGAATGGGGTTGGTGCGGCGGTGAGTGAAGTTCCGCCGAACAAAGAATTTTTTAACGTGGTGCTAGTTTCACCACAGGTATGCTGTGGGTATTGAGTTAAGTTCTTTTTTTTTTTTCAATTTTTTTGGTTCGAGGAATTATTGTCTTTTGGTTAACATTTTGATATTACAAGTTTTTCAATCGATTACCAGATTTTATGAGCATGTGTTATGGTACATGTCTGAGTCATGATTTGCAGGAATAGGGGTGGATGGTATGGAGGCCACCGTTCCGGTTTCATTGCAATGTTACGGAATGGCCATTCGACGCAGTTTTTGGTTTAAAGAACTGATTTTTTAAAACGAGAAGTGAAATAATATTAAACTTTTTTCTTCTGGCCAAATTTTGTTGATGTTCGAATGTGGTGTGGCAAAGGGAAGGAATCAAAACCGAGATATAGTGCTTTTATCGAAAAAAAAAAAAAACCGAGATATAGTGCTATGTTAGAAACTAAGTATGGGCATTGTGGAATGCTGAACTAGCTTTGAACAAAAGAGAGAAAATGCTATAATGATGCCACCATGAAATTGAGAAGGTATAAAACCAACGACACAAGAATTTATTTGGTTCACCCAAATTGGGCTACATCCGCGGGTGAAGGGAGAATATTTCACTAAATTGTTAAGAGGTGCCAAAAGGCTATTACAAAGAACATCTCAGAGAATTCTGAAAATTCTCTCAAAGTTTCACGTGAAATCCTTTTCAAAAATGTTATACAAAGAAGTTGCAAAAATTAAACCATGCTGGCCCGGAGCTCAAAGACTTGGGATGTGGCGCAAAAGATTTTGTCCAAACGCGCAAATCCAGTAACCTTTGTGGGGGTGTGAAATCCCTGTGTGGGAGCACAAAACAAACTGTGCTGAAGAACTTATGAGTGGCAATTACAACAGAAAAATTGGTTGATCAAGAGTTGTTACCTGTGTGTTGTAAAATAAGAAAAGAGGAGGAACAAAAGATTGGAAATTGGTGTTTCACATTTCCTCATTCACCTACATGTAACGTTTCATTCGAGTTCTTGATAGAATTCGGTTTTGCAAATTGGTTAAACTTCTTAAATTCTAACATTTGAAGTTGATGCTTTCTTTTGCATTGAAGACAACTTAAAAGTCTGAAGGAATTCTTACATTTGTCTTGTCTTTGACAGATTCCTGGAAACACAGGATGCATTGCTCGAACTTGTGCTGCTTCAGCTGTCAAACTGCACTTGGTTGAAGTAACCATTTTGAATTCTTTTATCAGTTACTTTTTTTTTTTATTTATTTTTATTTATTTTTTTATTTTTTATGATTGGGTTTTCTACTAAGCTTGTTCTTTCACGTCTTTTCCTGCTCAAGCCATTGGGGTTTCAGGTTGATGATGCAAAGTTAAAGCGTGCCGGACTGGATTACTGGCCGTATCCTTAACTAACTCATTTGATGTTTAACGTAAATCAACCACTGAAAATAATTTTGTAGATGATTGAGTTAGGTATTCTCAATATAAGCATAAATTTGATAAGAGAATGCTTGCCCCACATGTCTTTTTATCCTTAAGGATAAAAATTATTCAACATAATCGATCCATACCTAAAGCAATGTGCCTATAACTCAAAATTTTCTGAAAAAAATTGAAGTCTTGGTTTATGAGAATTTCAAATGGTTAACTCTCTACATTAGATATGTTGTTGTAAAAGTGCATAGTTCGTGGTCAGAGTTCCGGGAATACTTCATGAAACAGGTTTATCTTGTTCTTTTATCAATTGGAATTAATATAATGCATTATTGCCTCTTATGAATGTGCAAAATCCTTCTTGATCATATAGGATGGCGAAAAGAGACTACTAGCATTTACGAAGAGGGGGACAAATATCCACTCGGTATGTTTTTCAAACATATATTCCTTTGTTGGGTCTTGTTAAGAGTACTTGGAACTAATAGTTACAAAGCCTTAAGCAGTGTTTGATATAAGGAAATGTGTTTGGTAATTTTTTTCCAGGAAGAGAGCTTATACGGCCTCAAAATAAGATGTTGGGATCTTATAACTTCTTCTAGAAAAGTTAGTTCTTCAAAAAAAGTCATAGAGTTTGTAATTTGTTTTTAAAATTTTAACCAGCTCCTTTTATTTTAACCACCTTAGTTACAACATTATCATTATTGATGTGTCATGAGCTTCAATAACTTATTTATCCAAACACTATTACTTATTTTTTAAAATAAGATCTAACATTTTATGTCTTATAAAAACTTATAAGACGCTTCGAACAATCTTAAGCAAACATCCTCTTAGTTTCATCTTGTCACCTTCTTGTCCTTTCGTATACCGCTCATTTTCCTCCTTTATGGTGCACAAATTCGATTTCCTCCTCGTGCAGGAATTCTCTTACAGGAGGGGTGATTGGCTTGTATTCGGATCAGAAACTAGTGGATTGCCATCTGAAGCCCTCCTGGATTGTAAGAGCGAACCACTGGGTGGTGGTACGATTCAAATTCCTATGGTTGAAACATATGTTAGATGTCTTAATCTATCTGTTAGTGTTGGCATTGCTTTATATGAAGCTTCTAGACAGCTCAACTATGAACCCCTCCACAGTGCATCTGAACCCTGTATGAACAGTGAAACTACATTTTTAACTGAAGACATTTTTGCTTAAGATTTGCGGTATTATTATTATCATCATCATCATCATCTGCAAGTTTGTGTTAAGTTTTAATTTTCATGGGTTTTTACACAGTGGAACCACAAATAGGTAAGGACAAAGTGGGGAAAAAATGATGAAAAAGAAGAATTAAAAAAAAAAGAAAAGAAAAGAAATATTTCCATGATATTATTTAATCTTATCTGGCTCTTCCAAGGACTTTTTTGCTCTTTTCTTTCGAAAAGTTCAGTTGATATTTAGCTAATTTGAGGGTCCATTCTTTCTTTGAATCCGTTTCTTGTTCTGTTTTCTTCTTGTTGTTGATAAGAGAAAGCTTAATGGAAGTTCTTACTGCCTGCTTGGTTGGTCTTTCACTGTGATCAATTTTAAGATTCAACAGCAACTCTTTGGAGCTTGTTTGGCCGGCTTGTTGTCTTGCCTGAAAATCATCTGCTCTGAAAGATCTTTTGTGGTAAAATTATAATTATACGTTAACTGAACTAATAGTATGAGATGTAATAGTAATAATTCAAATCTCAGGGGTATTTTAATAATTATATTAAACTTTAGGGATGAGGAGGTAATTATCCCTTATGGAAATAAAAAAAAAAAAAGAAAGAAAGAAAGAAGAAAAATAAAACCAAAGAAAGAATGAATGAATGAAAAGAAAAGAGCAGGTAAAGAGTTTTCTTCACTTCTGCTTCTACCTTGATGTCCTCTTAAAAGTTGCTAAAACTGAGAAGTTGAATGCATCTGGTTATTATGCTTTGCTCAAGGTCTAGTTTTTTAAGGCGAAAGAATAGTTGGCCCTGCTTGCTGCACAGCTGCGTAATAAATATTTGTAAATTATATTTGAAAATTTTGTTATTCCTCATTATTTTGAAGCTTTATATTACATGGTATTTTACGTTCTTAGCATATATCTAAAATCAATCACTTCTAAAGTGCACAAGCATTTTTTTTCCCCCTTATTGTGCAAATTCAGAAAGGAATTCATTTTCTCTTATTCCTTTTGTTGAACAAAATAAATTCAAAATTTTATTATTTTTAATTTTCATTTTTTTCCTCTTTTCTTATCATTTTTTTTTAACCAAACAAAACATTGATGATTCTAGGTAAGAAAATTTCAAGTCCACTACATAAAGTCGCTATCATTTACATCAATGCTCATGTGGAAAAAATGAACACATTTAGAAGTGGTCTTCTTTATCATGATATGTACAAGAAAACACTTGCCATGTACATATATGTATATATATATGTGTGTGTGTGTGTGTGTGTGTGTGCATGTGTTCATTATGTATAAAAGACTATTAACACATCTAGTCCGTACAATACAATGTACATCATATGTGAGATAAATAACATTCAAAGATCAATGATAATGAGAAAAATTCTCTAATGAAGCTACTATACAGTAGAAAACGACAATGCTACTGTTAGTATAAAAAATTCCACTCATACTAGATAGGAATCGAATATATAGCTTCATATTTATGAGATCTCCTCTTAAACAATTGCGCAAAGAGAGAGAGAGAGAGAGAGAGAGAGAGAGAGAGAGAGGGAGAGAGGATGCTGTATTTGTCATATTTCAAAAAAAGAAATGTTATATGGTAAATTAATTCTTCAAATAAGAAATCGTATTTTCGAATCTTACACTCTAATCCTTAATCCATTTTCTAAACTTATATTTTATTTTCACATGAACCTATATTTTTAATACCAAATCTTTAGAAAATACTCTTTATGTTATATTTAGAAACAAGAAAAATCAAATATATTCTCTCAAAATGAAAGATCAAATTCATCTTCCAACTTAACTTCATCAAAATTTACAACTCACTCACTTAAATACCTCTTTCCCTTCCACATTTTATGATGGAACCTTCCAAAAACATAGCCTTTCTCACAGCATTTCCTTTCGAAATTATAATCATAATAATAGAAATGATTCTAATTTATTTATTTGAAAAATAGAAGGATTATGATTAATTCTCCAATTAGGATTGACAGTTTTACCTATTTAAATGGGTGTCGTGAGAGCTTGTGCATATTTCAAAGGTGCATGTGAGATGTTATTTTTTCCCCATTTAATATATATTAGGGCAAAGGAAGTATGCGTAAGTCCTCGCCCCGCAAATACCACTATCAGTTAGTATAAAAATAATTACATATATATTCTTATTTATATACTAAAAATTCCATGCCCTATGTTCTTTACCATAATTTTAGGTTTCTTTAACTATGTTGAACTTTTCTTATATATTAGATTTGATGTTTTTATTGATATCATTTTATTGTGTATTTGAACTCTAATTAATGATTTACCGCGTTAAAATAAAATAAAATAAAATAAAAAAGAAAAATTGATTTCAAATACTTTAACTTCTTAATGAGTACCGCAAATACTGGTAGGGGTCTAGTTCTCCGCAACGGGTGGATTTGGGATTACTATACCCTTTAACTTCGGAATATTGCATTTTGTGAAGATACCAAACCATATAATTAAACAAGAACATTAAAAACTCATCATAACTATGCAAGAAACTATGCATTGCAACTTTGTCTTTTTCTTTTTGAAACAATTTGAATCCCATAAAATCTAAAAAGTAGGTACTTAATTAAGGGAAGAATGCTGAAGAAACTCATGATTACACAAACTTAAAATAAAAAAACAATTAATGCAAATATAAAGAAAGTCAAATAATTAATTTTAAATTCAATATTTTCTAACTTGTTCAGTCAATTAGTCCATCTTGAGACCTTCAAAAATTGCATAAAATCAGTTCTAGAATAGACATTAATATTTTCCTGAGTTAGCTTAACTTGGCTTTAACACTAAGCAATTTATGACACATTTCTTGGAGTAGTTGCTCCTTTAATCCCGGCTATTGTTTTGTCACTTGTCAACCTTTGTTTCTGTCGATACATCTGAGGTTTAACATAATTATTAAAATATTCCTTGAGAGTTGAATAATTATAATTACACTTTTTAAAATCTTGAAATATTGCAAGTAGATCCTTCGGATAAAGGGGTGTAATTGTAATTATGCATCCATTTAAGTGGTTTAGTTGTAATTATGTATCAACTGAACTAATGGTAGAGGGTAAATGATAATTATCCAAATATCATGTTGTGTTTTGACAATTATGCCAAACTTCAAGAAATGTTCAGGTAACTATCCCTAAAATTAAATTATGTGTGAGGGAAAAGTGGGGGTGACCATATTTTATTAGTGTTTATTTCTTATTTTATTTACTGAATTTATGTTAAAGTCTTATATATTTTTATAAAATATCTTTTTGCGCATAAGATATACTTGACAGTATCTATAAAACATAATATAAAATGAGACATTTATTGAAATAAAAGGTTTGTGAATGGGTATATTTTCTTAGAGACAGCCATACCATCTTGAGGTTTGATTTAATTACAAAAACACTTCTTTTGATTTGGGAATTACAACAATACCCATTTCGATTTTCCATTGACGAAAAACTTAACTAATTCTAACATCACAATTAAACTGATTGAAAACTTAAACATGTTGAATTAACATTAGCATATTTATGAAGTTTCGGTCAATTTATTAGATTCTCGGATATTTATTTATAGTGTTATAAGAGCTTAATTAAATTTTCATCAATTAAACTAACATCATATAGTATTATTGTAATTTTTCACATCACATCGAATGTTTGAAAAATTTAAGATGCAATTTGGTAACA
>JACFYI010003522.1:241991-267706 GCA_014898755.1 Handroanthus guayacan | reverse complement strand
TATATATATATAATATTCTAAATAATTGAATCCAATTTAGATAAAGGGATAGCTACCTCAACACCCCTAGCATTTGATATAATTATTAAAACATTCCTGAAATTTGGATAATTCAGTTGAAGAACAATTACTATTACACACTCTAAAAATCCTGAAACATTACAGTTAAACCTCCTATGTGAGGGGGTGTAATTATAATTATGCATAAACTTAGGGGGTATCATTATAATTATATGTCATACTGAACTAGCAATAGAAGAGGTAATCATAATTATCCGAACCTTATGAAATACTTTGATAATTATGCCAAATCTCGCAGAGCGTTGAGTTAATTATCCCTTAAACAAAACCTAATATCCTTCCAAAACCTCATTTATAATTTCAAAACTCATCACGGGCAGAGCGGGTTTGGGTCCCACCAATTGCAATCTCGACCCCATTAAAATCGCGTTCGTACAACGCCGTTATCCTAAAGTTAAGGCGGTGGCGTTAAAGTGTAAAAGGAGCTGAAAAGGACGAACCGAGAAAGCGCTACTTTTTCCCCGTCTGTCTGAATTGAAATTGTAACTTTTGAATTTAAAGGCCAAAACTTGGTGCCCACTTAAATTACAATCGTCTTTTGCTCTTGCCTCATTTTTTGAAAACTTTATTTATTATTTGCATCCACCTGGTTCCAACGTCCAACCTCTCACATTATTATTATTATTATTATTTTTTTTTTAGGAAACCTTTCGCATGATTCTAAGTGCTATTAGATTCATAGAATTAATCACAAATTTTTAATTATTATTTAAAAAGTGCTTTCATAAATATAAATTTATTTTGAAATATCATAAAAGAAAATGCGAAGAATTGATGTGGGAAAGTTAAAGTATTTGATTTTGGTATTTGTTCAGGGTACTAGTTATGGTGCACGGGTAATCACAAGGATCGGATGGGTTCAACACAAATTCGATGGTAACATTGTGTTTGAAAATTTGAAAAATATATAAATAAAGAAATTTGTCTTGATGTCGAACTGAAAAAAATAGTATGTTCATCACATATTAAAAATCAGATGAAAGCTTTGTAATGAATCATACGATCTGTGGACTTAAATAAGTGATCATTCATACCACAAAATCTTTGCATATCTTCACATCATCACATGTATTTCAGGAGCAAGATTTGCAAGGGAGTTTTAAGAAATTAAACATATTTGTCAAACCTCATCCTACCCCTTTGTTCCCTAAAAAGGAAATTTGTTTAGGGATGGCAATGGGATGACTCTGGTAAGACCTGAGACCATCCTACTAAAATTTTTATGGACACATGACCAGCTGGGTTGGATTCACTAGTCTCGGTACATAGTTTTAAAAAAATAAATAATATATTTCTTAAAAAATATCTCTGAAACTCTTTAAATGATAAATTAATAATAACAGACATGCATGTCATTTTTATTAATATTGAAAGCATAAATTATTAATTAATACAATAAAATCTCTATAATTCATAATAATATTGTATTTATAAATCATATGTATGATATTTTTGATTAAAAGTTAAAAGCATGTCATATAAATAAATATTACAAGGAGGGACCCGCCTAATTATTTGTTACCATAATTCTTCATTGACATAAATTTGTCGGAGCACATGACAAAGATCAAGAAAAGGCATCCACATGAAAGCATTTTATAGTTTTTCAAAAAAGGTATTTAGATGGGCATTTATTTACTCCTTGAAGCATGGGAAAAGACAGTGCCAATGCTTAATAATATTAGTATATAATTTAGATTTTATTTCATTTTGTATACTTTGGATTCGAAAAACAATGCAACACCAAGTACGTCTTTGTATCCATACCATTTAGTAGTAATGAAAAATGGGATACTTCAATGTACTTATTTTTTAAAATAAGGGTAAATTTTCAAATCAAAGGAAATTACCAATTATGAGAAATTAATAACGTAAAGTGAATATTTTTTGGATTGATTGTAGAAGCTCGAGCTTGTGATCAGTACACAGTACAATTATTGCATGCATCAATTCTATGTTTTGGGATATTTATGTACAAAATTGCCACTCCTAGGGGCCTATGTGGCACAGTCTGTTACATCAACATGATGCTCTTTTTACAGTAGAGATTTACCTGGCTGGCTTCCGGTCGGGTCATAGGTCATTGGTCAACTCAATACATGGGCTCGGATCCTCTTATCATTTGGGGGTCAAGGGTCGCGGGTTATAGGTCAACTCGTGACATGGGCGCTAATCCTTTTATTGTCTGCACTTTAGCCATGTCCGAGGGCCTTTCGGTCTTTTCACTAATGATATGGGTTGTTCCCGCATCAAAACATGAAAATTTTCCGCCCTTTCATACATTATGGTAAATGTAAAAATTAATTAGATGCAAATTAAATATTCCGAAATTTTATATATTCATATTTGTATTGACAAATGTCACTTATGTAGACTAAATTTTCCTCGCATAATAGATACATGCTACAAGTAAAGTCATTTAATTGCTCATATGGTTGAATAAACCTAAAATCTATTTTTTGTAATAAATAAATACAATGAGTAATATATTTGCATGGCTCTCTAAAAAAATCTATGAAGAATCTATAATACAGGGATATTATTATTTTATGTGTTTATTTTCTGCATAAACTAATATATACACATTATATAGAAGACAATAAACGAACATTTACTTTACAATTACGTCTGCATAGTACAATAAACGTTATTCTACATGCAGTTACTTAATTTTCATGGTACACATATAATAATATAAAAAGCATACATAATTTTAATAGAATCTTTTATGTAAAAGTATCTTATCACTTGAATAAATAATAATAATAAAGCTACACAACTCAAAAACTAATATAAACATATAATACTCTTCTCATTTTCTTTTTGTTTATTATTTTATAGATTAAAAAAATAAAACCATAAAATTGGATGGAGGGAGTGCAATAATATAATAATAATTAAAATACCAAAATGGCTCAAGGAGGGATGTGTGTGTGTATAATAATAAAGAAAGCATATAATATAATAGTAAAATAATATTCCATAAAAGACTCCCACAAAGGGACAGAGGCAAAAGTAAAACGAAACAGGAGACCATTCACATTGATTTACACACACATATAGACGCACCACTCTCTCTATACAGTACCTCTTCAGATTCCATTTTCACTCTCATACTCTCGCTTAAATCTCTCGCAGTAATTCTTCCTTCATCTCTGAGCTTCCTAAGCTTTGATCTCTTACACACATTTTCAAGAAACTACTTGTACGCATTGCTCAAACATCTTGGAAGAGAACCCATTTGTCTGCTTGTAATTTCTTGGCTGCCTCGTGAGTTTTTTCTACTCAAACCCATTTTATTTTTCTCTTTTACTTCTTTGTTATAATGTTTTCTTGGGTTTTTTTTTGGGTTCATTTGTATTTTTGACTTGCATTTGTTCAGGGCTTGTGTGATTTTTTGACTTGTGGACATGTATACTTATGGCCCTTGTGAAATTACAGTGTAAAGATTGGTTTTTTGGCCCATTTCTTGAGGGAAAAAAAATAATAAATAAAAATGTGTAACTAGGTTCACTTGATTGTTCGAGGGATTTTTTTTTTTTTTTTCTTGGATTTTGTCTTAGATTCTGTTTTGCTAGGGTCTTCAGTTTCTTGTTTGTTTTCATTGAACTTGACTATCACTTGTTAGGCTTTCTTTATGTGAGAATCTGAGGAGATTTCTTGGTTTAGGCTTCCATTTTTAGCACAAGGTTGTTTTTGTGCAGACTCTTTTCCCTTTTGTGTTCTGCTCTTGTTTTATTTACTTGAGGGTGTTTAAAATTTGATTATTTTTTGGGTTTTGTGATGTGGATTTAGTGGAATAATGGAGTCTTAACTTAAAATGGGCTTTGACTGAATAGAACACTTTGGGATTCTTACATTATCCCAAGGTATATATCTAAAAATGGTTTAGACTTTTAGTTAACAGATGTTTTCTTTTATTTGAAAAGTTGTAATAATAGCCGCGAGCCCTTGTCCTAGTGATTACAAGTTCGAATCCCACCTGCAAATGTGGACTTTTTTTCTAGTGAATTAACTGCTTTGTTTGGTTTTGTACTACGTTGTATCTTAATTCGAGTAATTTTCTTGCTAGTTATTGACCTTCGAATGTTATTGATATGACGTATTGATGGAAGTATTCGGATGTATTAATTGTATCTCTTGAAAAAAAAAGGGGAAAGAAAGAAAGAAAGAGAAAAGTTGTGATAATAACAATTTAATCCGGTGAAATCTTCCTTCATCTTTTGTTTTTGCTTAAGTTGACCATAATGACGTCCAATAATTTGAAACAAATGGGAGCTAATAGGATCATTAATTATCATAGTTTTGAATTTGAGTTGTTTTACATTTCTTGTTTATCACTTGAAATGGAAGTTCGTGGATGTATTTTACAGTTGTTCTTGTTTACGCATTGAAACGAACAACTTACTTCCTAAACTACCTATGCAGGTACTTTTAAGATTTTGTCTTTGACATAAAATATTCAAGGTTGAGACCATATTTCCAATCTCCTTATTGTATGAAAATGTACGATCCTCGGATCTCTAGTGACAACTGAATATTTGATCAAAAGTCGGTGTTTCGGTTTAAAGAGAAGTTGCAGGCGTGCGAATATTTAAGCTAAGTTCCTTTGCTATAGCCGATGACGGTTGCAATATGGCTTCAAACGATCCTGTTATGTTGCGGAATCTTCAGTGCAGTAGGTCGATCACAGTAATCTTACCATGCTTTGATATTTTTATCTTAAATATCTATTTTATTCTCGGAAATTACGTGAATGGATTTTGATAGAAATGAACTTCACGGGAATTATGTTTTTCTATGCATTGTCTTTCCCAAGTTAATGATACGAGTATGCTGTGAGGTGTTCATCTAAGTAGATCATGCGTGGGTTTTTTGCCCCCATTATTCTGGGCTTGTCATAGCCTCTTTAAAAGAAGGGATAATTACCTCAACACCCCTGAGGTTTGGCCTAATTATAATAACATCCTTTACGGTTTAGAAAATTACACTAACACTACATGTCGTTAGTTCAGCTCGCGAAGAACTCAACAGAGTCTAGTTGTCTTTTGGGGGGGGGGGTGTTATTTTAATTTTCCTGACCATAGTTATCTCTCCATTAAGTTTTTTGTCAGCCAATGAACTTCAGGGTGTGTTATTGCTGTTAGACAGAAACTCATGGAGTGTTGACGTAATTATCCCTTAAGAGAATTTTAAACCGAATCACACTGTTAATATGATGATTGAATTGAAGATCTTTGTATCACCTATAAGCTTGACTTGTTCTAAAGATGATAATTATATGCTGTAGCCATGGAATGTCGAATTCGATAATATGCATGTGTTTACAAAATTAATGCCTTAACACTTCCTATAGCTTTTTACTCACAATATTCTTGGATGTACAGGTGGATTCGTCGGGGTAAACATCGGAACTGCTATTTCAAACCTACCTTCAGCTGTGAATATTGTTGCAATACTTAGAGCTCAACAAATAACTCATGTACGCCTTTTTGACACTGATGCTCACATGCTGAATGCTCTCTCAAACACAGGCATCGAGGTCATGGTTAGTGTTACAAACGAGGAAGTCCTTGGGATTGGAGAATCACCATCAGCAGCAGCAGCTTGGGTTAATAAAAATGTTGCAGCTTATGTGCCGTCAACTAATATTACGTCAATTTGCGTTGGCAGTGAAGTTCTTACATCCATCCCGCACGCTGCACCCGTTTTAGTTCCTGCTATGAATTACTTATATAGAGCCCTTGTTGCGTCGGATCTAAATCATCGAGTTAAGGTTTCGACTCCTCATTCGATGGGTGTAGTTCCCCGGCCGTTTCCTCCTTCCACAGCCACGTTTAACACAACATGGAACTCTACTATCTACCAGATCCTTCAGTTCTTGAGAAACACAGATTCGTTTTTCATGTTAAATGCTTATCCTTATTATGAATATGTAAAGAGCAATGGCATTTTTCCTCTCGAGTATGCTCTTTTCAAACCACTCTCGTCGGTCAAACAAATTGTCGACCCAAACACCCTTTTTCGCTACAACAGTATGTTTGATGCTTTGGTGGATGCTACATATAACTCTATAGCTGCTCTCAACTTCTCAGGAATTCCTGTTGTTGTTACCGAAACAGGGTGGCCGCGGCTCGGTGGTGCCAATGAGCTGGATGCTACAGCCGAAAATGCCAAAACTTATATTAACAACTTGATTAGGCGTGTGTCAAATGATTCTGGTCCACCCAGTCAGCCTACGATTCCAATCAATACGTATATTTATGAGTTGTTCGATGAGGACAAGAGGCCCGGCCCGGTTTCCGAGAGAAATTGGGGTGTCGTTTTCACAAACGGCACAACTGTGTATGACCTAAGTTTGAGTACTTCTGAGAGTCTTGATAGAAATTCTTCAACGGCATTCTGTGTAGCAAAACGGGGTGCGGACGATAGTTCGTTACGAGACGGACTTAATTGGGCTTGTGGGCCTGGCCAAGCTAATTGTGCAGCAATTCAGCAAGGGCAGCCGTGCTATGTCCCTAATACGCTGCAAAATCATGCTTCTTATGCTTTCAACGATTACTATCAGAGAATGCGGAGCTCTGGTGGGACTTGTGATTTCGGTGGTGCAGCTACGATAACTACCATTGATCCTAGTAAGTTTTAGATACCATTCGTTTATATCAAATTAATTGCGTGGCGAACATGTTATAAGCTCAGGCATCTTAACATGTTTTTAGAGCTCATAACATGTTGGATCTTATTTTAAAATAAGTTGGTGAAGTGTTTAAATGACAAAAGATCTTGGAACTTATGAGATATTAGTAATTGCAATTTTGTAATTAATATGGTTAAAAATTAATGAAATGAGTCAAGATCTTACAAATAATGTAAGGACTCCTTACTTTTTTGAAGAGTTTTCAGTTAATAAGATCTTAACATATTATTTTAAGAGCTGATGCGCTCTCTTTCCAAAAAAATTACCTAACACTTTATTATATTGTAAGCTCTAAAACATCTTATAAGAAGTTTTGAAAAACTTATAATCTTAACTACACACCTTCTTTATCCCATTAGTTAATACAATATCAGTTATTGCTTTTTGGAACTCTATTGTGATAGGAAAATGAACATATGTGAGGACAAAAGTATGTATTTTTAAGACATTCTTAATCGTAGTAACGTATGACATATAGGAAGCTCAACATACGATCCAAACAGTGTTCTTAAAATTGCATTCTTTTGCTGGGAAGCTGAATTGGTTCATAGCAAATTTAGGGTCGTCAATCATTCCTTGTATTTTTACGCCATGTTCGATAAAAATATCTTCTGGTATTTTTCAATAATCCAATATCCCTTTACTCATTTTCAGGTTACGGATCGTGTAGATTTACGGGAAGGTGAGACCCTCTCCATTTATCCTTTCCTTGTTGGCCTAACTATTTATGAGTTAAAAATTGAAACCGGCAAAAATATGTACATATATACGTACGTATACATACGTGTTTTTGTTATCCAGATTCTAACTCGACTTCCTCGGATGCAGTTTGAATTCGAGCACAGGGAGACTATTTCCTGCTCCGGCCCTTGGACCTATCGGTCCATCCTCAGGAGTTTCGAAGAATTTAGTACAATTTGGTACAGTAGTTGCATTTGTTGCTGCTGTGTTTTTGGTGAATGCGAAACATTTAGTAGGATGATCTATGAACTGAAATTGTCATTCTTCTACTTTTTGACATCAACCATCTTTCTTTCTAAGGAGTTGTAGATGATTGGCGAATCGGGATTCTGATTCATGCGTTGTTCTGCAAGGTTTCGTGTATTAGTTAAATATGCACGAGGGTGTAATATCTTCGGAACAATTTAGGCCACTCGGCCATAAGGGGTTTTTGCAATTGCACTTGAAAAGTGCTTTTTAGCTTTTAGTTTAATTAAGTTTTTTTGTAGTGTTTGGAGATATTGGTTTTGCTAGTTCTCTATAAAATTAAGTAGAAAAAAGGCTGACAGTTGAAAGCTAACATTTTCCAACGTCTGCGGCAATTTTATACTTCTAACTTTTATTTCCAACTATTATCAGTTTCTACCTTTTTTTTTTTTGTAGCTTTTTTGGTTTTGCAGAAATGAAAGTTCTTGCAGAAACCTTCAAAATGATAGGAGGGTGTCTTTGTTTTTCTCTTTTATTTATTTATTTTTCGGAGTGACGCATTTGAGTATATAGATTGTTGAAAATGAATCTTGAGTCTAATTTAATCTCAAAGGATGGCTTGTGAGGTGAGAATGGTTAAAAATCATATAAAAAGGTTGCAATCCTTATATTTTTAGAATCTGGGTTTTTAACATGTCCCTACACGTCCAAGAATCAATATATGGAGTATAGAAAAACATGAAAAGAGTGGCTTAATTTTACTAGATAGTACGACAATAGTAATGGATCTGACTCTAATATCATGTTGAAAATAAATTTTGGGCTTAACGTAATTCCAAAAGGTATATGAATGAATTAATAAGCCATCTCATGAATATGTTTGTTATTTAATAGTTGGTAATCATATTGATAAAAGTAGTGATATTTATTTGGCTGCATGACTTTTTCCCTTGGTATTGTTCTTATTTTATAACATTATTGTAGCAATTGAATGATGTATGTTTATAATAAATAATGAATATACAATAATGGCCGGTAATAAATGATTATCTTATAACGAAATCTTATTTAAATTGTCACTTTGTCACTCAAGACATAAATTCTATCATGATAAATTTTTCTATTATACAAAAGTTACTAGTAATATATATCTTCAGTGACAATTTTCAATTTATCGATAAATATTTCATCAATAAGATTCTTTTTCTTTGCACTAAAATTAATACCTTATGCATGTAAGAATTCTTTTTAATATTCACCATTTGTTGATAATATTATTACATTTTACCTTTTGGAATTATTTATAAACTATATTGAATAATGTTTATCTATGCAATATATAAAGTGTGAAGTTTAAAGATAACTATTTTGGTGGTATGTTTTTACTTATCATGCCTAAAATGTCCTCTTATATTAATTCACTATAATAACCACCTATAATAGAATCAAAAGTCATTTAACTTACCAATTTATTTATTTATATTAAATTATTCGTATATTTGTAGTAAAAATATTAATCATATTCTAATTTTTAAATATACATTAAATTAATTTTAGTATATATGAAATATATATTATTTATTTTTTATACATGCATCGAGTTGTAATAATCTAATGCTTCATATACTTTTTAATGATAAAATCTTGTTTTACATTAAGAATTTTTTTCATGATATAGGCAGCAATTTTATATAAAAAAAAATCGAAAATCAAATTATTATTTATCCTTGTTGGTCGGCGGCTCAACGGTCAACCAGCCACTCAGAGCCACTAGCAGCCACTTTCCCCGCTTTAAAGACCCCTTTTCCCGGGAAATAATCCGCTGCGCGCAACACCCTACCTCATTTCCTGCATTTTATATTTAATATTTAATATTTTTTAATATTAAATGATTTTTTTTTTTTTTTTTTTTTTTTTTTTTTTTTTTTTTTTTTGTGGTGTGTGTAGCCATGTTAGATTATGTCATGACATTATGATCTGCGGCACAATTACTGTTACATCCCCTAAAAGTTAAAGTCGATATGTATAAACACTTCTCTGAGAAATATAATTATTTTATTATTAATTTAAATTTAATATATGCTATTAATATTTTGTTTGTTTGATAATTAATTATTTTGTATAAACAACAATATCAGATGATATTTGATGCGACCCAAATTTTGTTATATTAAATGAAGAAAAGAAATGCAAAAATGTTTTATTAATTGAACTTTAATTGCAAGAATATAGTCCGATGCTATAACAATTTGTGTTCATCCTCTTTCGTCAAATTCTTCTTCAAGAAGGACGAGTTGAGTGACCTTGGGTCGGGTCTCTTTCTTTTTTGTAGTTCCTATGGCAGCCATGTGATTTACTTGTATTTCTCCGAGAAGGACATGATCTTTTCAAGTTGGGAACGAGGCTTATCTAGATTTTTAACACTATGAATTTACGCCTCTTAGAGTTAAATCCTTTTTGGCCCGTCACCAAGATGATTTTAAGCTTATGTCCAACATTTTTATTGTACTGTTATTATTAGTTATTCCTATGATAATGAAAAAATATCATCGAAAAGTTTATGTTTTCTAATTAAACTATTGTTAAATACTAATACGTTAATAATGCTAACATATTTGTATTTTTAATAATAACTTGACAAAAATTGTCAATTTATCAAAAAATTTATTTTCTTATTATTAAATAAAAATAATTAATACATCATTAAATATCATTAACGTAATAGTATTCACTACATAACAAGTGTATAAAATTTTTTCTAATAAAAATACGAGGTTAAAATGTCATAAAATAAAACACGGATTTAAATAGAGGATTAAAAGTGGAAAAAAAAAATAGCAACAAATCTTTTGGACACTTTAGAGGGTAACTTCAGGGGAAGGGTACATTTCCATATCTATACACAGGGTAGAAAGAGCAATCACTATTCGTAGAAGAAAGTTGAATGCAATAAAAAACGATAATACCTAGAGTTGTATCCATCTTGGTTAAATAATATGCTCATGTTATGGTAGTTCTCTTCGACGATAACTCATTGCCTATAGCAAATTCCAACATGAAGAGTATTGCTTCAAATTCCTTAAATAGGTAATGATCTATCGCGTTCAATTTTGGCAGGTCAACCTAAACACTGACCGTGGTAGTCTCTAGTGATACTTAGAATTGGAATTCCTCCCATTTGGTAGTTGCCTCATCAAAGTTAATCTTGACGAGCCCAGGCTTAGGTGCTTGCATCAAGGAGCTCAGAGGTGAGTTGAGAATCATCCTCCAGATCTTGATCGAATCCTTCAAGGCTTGAAAGAGGATGAGAAACGACATTTGTCGAGTTATATATCATGAGTTATAAATTTTAATGGTGATATTTTTAAGGATATTACATTACCATTATTTATCTGTAGTATAGATGATTCCAAATAATGAGTTTAGAGAATGTATTAAATGTCAATTAATTTAATTAGTTGACATACTTGCATGGTTAAAAAGAAAAAAATTATTGACAAGCTCTTAGCCTAATTAGCTGGGGAGATGTTTTATAACCATGATATTAGTAGCTTTATTTGACCAGATTTGATCCCTTATTTTAAAATAATATTCCGTCTCCTATTTCATATCGCAAGTTACAACTAATGTAAGCAATCAACGAAACTATTCTAATAATAAAAAGTATTAAATTTTAAGAATTTCGAATTTGGTCAAAACTGCAATTGTTATCATAGGACCTTTTCCAATATATAATGATATCAAGTAATCTTTAAATTTGGTTATTAACTTTTGTTAATTTAAATAATAGAAAACTCACAACTAAGATATAACATTTTATGAAATTATTTTAAATTTAACGTATTAAAAAAGTTAAATTTTAATAAAAATAACGGATTTAAAAAATTAAAAAATTAAAAAAAATCCAAATTTACTGATTTCGATTTGTCAGGTGAAATTTTGAGCTATTTCAGCCGTTGGAACCGGTTTGAGGGGTATCATGATTCTCATTGCACACACCTACCTCAACAACAACCAATCAAGTCAAAGTTGCATTACACCATACCACACCGTATAACTTCTCATCTCCATTTTAAGCCAGTCATTTTGCATTCCCCAGCAAACATTTTCCTCGATTCGCTCTCCCCCAGTCACCTTTGATTCTCAACTAGCGTAAGGTCAAGGCGGAGAGCACTGTTTCATAAGGTATAACTCGCTTTACTTTTCTCAATTTCGTCTGTTCGATCTGTTCAGGGGGATTTCCTTTCTGCATTTGCTTAATTCTCTATCGATCCGCTCGTTTTTTTCAATCCTTGTGTAGGTGAATGTGATTTTTTCTTTTTTTGTAATTTTTGCTTCATTGGTGATTTTGTTATATGTTTTGACGTCAGATCATAGATCTGATGATTGTGGATGCTGTTTTTCGAGATTCAATTGCTTGTTCTTTTCATTTTAACAGTTTTATTTGTCGTTCAATTCATATTTTTGGTACTTTTGGATTTGATCAGCTATTAACTTTCTGGCAAAATTCTGTTTTCCTTGAGAATTGAGTCATTTCCGATGCTGGTGTGTGATTGCTGCTCCATTGCTGTGTATTGGTTGAAGACTTGACTTCATAAAGTTATTTTTGTACGTTTGAAGTATTCGATTAGCCTCCAATTCTCAAAACTGTAGCTTAGTCGTGTTAGTGTTCAAAAACTAAATCATTATGGTATCTGATTTTTTCTACATCAATGTCATTAATGGAGGCTTGTTTTCTTATGAACTGGTGTAATTGGTGCATGATAATGGCAGATTTTAAGGATTTCAAGATCACCAGCAACAAATTTATCTCTCTTGTCTTAATGATTATGAAGTATTGTGGATTTCACATCTTTTCAGCAAAGCTTTTGAGCTATGTTAGATAATTATGATGGATTTGATATTTCACTGGGCTGAAAGCATTTGGAACTCTCAACTTTCTCTCTCATCCTCGTTGTTTTTGCAGTAATTTTGTAATTTTCTAAAACCTTGGATTTTGAATTCTTTAATGATCTTTCTGCTTTACGAACAACTGAAGTCAAAACCAGCGATTTAATTCAAAATGTTTGAAATACCAACCAGGATAAATCCTTTATTAAATCCTAATAATTTGATCCCAGTGCCTCCACATTTATTGTTGTTTTTCTCTGACTGTCTATGCATTAAATTAATTCAATGCTTCAATTGACATGCCACAGTATTAGTTTTATAATGTTTCCTAAGGAAATCCAGACATTATTATTCCTTCCGCTATTCTGATGCCTGCTTCAGCTTTGGCATTCTGTCTAATACTTACCATATACTATAAATGTATTCCGACAATTCAATTTTTTATTTGCAGAGAAAGCAATGACTATGGATCAGCAACAATACCCCAGCATTGCTCAGAAGGTGTCTGGTCACCTCTTCAGATCTTCTGCAGCTAAAGATTTTCAGGCTTTTGAGGGTGGTCTCCGCCAGCCATCTTTTCACCAATCACAATTCAAGTATGGGAACTACTCTAATGCTGCCTTCCAGTTTCCGGTGACATATCCGTGTCGAGCAACATGTGATCTTTCCATGGTCACATCTACTACTTCACCAGTTTTCGTGCAAGCCCCATCTGAAAAAGGATTTGCCAGCTTTGCCATTGATTTTCTCATGGGTGGTGTCTCTGCAGCTGTGTCTAAAACAGCTGCTGCTCCAATTGAGCGTGTTAAACTTTTGATCCAAAACCAGGATGAAATGATCAAGTCTGGTAGGCTGTCTGAACCATACAAAGGGATTGGTGACTGTTTCAAGAGAACAATAAAGGACGAAGGATTTGGTTCTTTGTGGAGAGGGAACACTGCTAATGTGATCCGTTACTTCCCAACCCAGGCATGTCATATGAATCCTATCTTCTGGCCTCTCTGGTAATAGATTTCATTTTTCCACAAATACATGCTGAAGACAATCTTTGTATTTCTTTGCAGGCCTTGAATTTTGCATTCAAGGATTACTTTAAGAGGCTCTTTAACTTCAAGAAAGATAGAGATGGCTACTGGAAATGGTTTGCTGGAAACCTGGCATCAGGAGGAGCAGCTGGTGCTTCTTCCCTCCTCTTTGTTTACTCATTGGACTATGCTCGTACTAGATTAGCTAATGATGCCAAGGCTGCAAAGAAGGGAGGAGAGAGGCAGTTCAATGGCTTGATTGATGTCTACAGGAAGACGTTAGCATCTGATGGCATTGCTGGATTATATCGTGGATTCAATATATCATGTGTTGGAATCATTGTGTACCGTGGTCTCTACTTTGGAATGTATGATTCTTTGAAGCCAGTGCTTCTCACTGGAAAGTTGCAGGTAACAGAAAACAACACTTTGCAATTTATTACATTGATTGAATTTTCATTACTATGTGAGGTTCACATTTTTTGTTGGCTTAGAGGGTGTTTGGTTGAGCTTATAAGATGTTTAAGAGTTTATAAGGTGTTAAATAGTGTTAGGTAGTTTATTTCAAAAAAGAGCTTAGAAGCTCTTAAAATAAGATGTTAGGATCTTATAAGCTTTTTTTGGTAAAGTAATGAATTTCTAAATTATTTTTAAGATCATAGCATGCTCCTTTAATTTTAACCATCTTAATTACAAAATCGTCATTACTAGCATTTGTAAGCTCTAGGATCTTACTTTGTCCAAAAAGCTTCTACAATGTACTTTTAAAATAAGATCTAACATTATGTAAGCTCCAAAACATTATATAAGATTTAGGAACTAATAAGATGTTTTAGATAAAGCTTAGCCAACGCTCTTATTCTTGTCTCACCCTTATGTTTCAACATTTTGTTCCTTTTACAGGATAGTTTCTTCGCTAGCTTCGCCCTTGGTTGGCTCATCACAAATGGTGCTGGTCTTGCCTCCTATCCAATTGACACTGTTCGAAGAAGAATGATGATGACATCTGGTGAAGCTGTGAAATACAAGAGCTCTTTGGATGCATTTTCGCAGATCTTGAAGAACGAGGGCCCCAAATCTCTCTTCAAGGGTGCTGGTGCAAACATTCTCAGAGCCATTGCTGGTGCTGGTGTTCTTGCAGGCTACGATAAGCTGCAGTTACTTGTCTTTGGAAAGAAATATGGTTCTGGTGGTGCTTAAGCGACGGCATTTCCACCCTCATATACGAGTTTTTGAAGATCATTAGGACAGCGAATTTCGCAATTTTGAATAATTTATTGATGGGGAGTAATCTCCAGGACCATCTTGCCTTTGGATACAATATTTGATGTCATAAATCATTTCAAATGAGCTGCAAATGCAGCTGAGCGCTTGAGCTTCAGATTACTGGAATTAAGGTATGTAGTACTTTTGACAAATGAGAATGATTCAACTTTCTTGGCATAAGTTCCCAAGAGATTTATCTTGTGATGATATGATATTATCGCATACCAAAGTTTTTTGAGTTCACTTGTAATTATTGTTATTATATGCACGTGGAGTTCAATTTTAGGAGTGGAATCGAGCTGAGCCGAGCTTGGAAAAAAATGTTTGTGATTGAGCTTCACGAACCTAATTTTGTTGGGTTTGCACCCGACTAAGTTTGAATTCTCAGAGGAACTGCAATTTATTACAAGCTTGAGCTCAAGTTCAATTTAATAAAACATTATCAAAATTTAATTATTTTCCATTTAAAGTTTATTATTTACTATGATATAATATAATAAGATATAATCATATAATATTGACATATTATAATACATGTATATTAATACTTAGTAATATATACTAGTAATATGAAAAAATCAAAGCTAATTGCGAGTTACAAGTCTAGACACGAATGGCTTAAAGATTTACTTGAGGTAAAGTTTGAACTCAATTTAATTTAACTCAAGTGTGACTTGCTAGTAAGCTCGGCTCATTTACACCTCTCCTACATAAGCTTCTGAAACAAAGCAAAATAGACCACGTACCAAAATCCTTTGCAATTCTGTCTAATAATAATAATAAAATTCTTTGTTCAATATGAAGATATATCAAAATATTATCCTGCTAACACATACCAATAAATCTTTAATTAAACTCAACTGACTTTTTAGGACACATTATAGATTAACATAAAAAATGGTTACCCAATTTCAAAATGTTTTAATCCGCTCTTCACTTACAACGATTCACAGAACAACGTAGTGAAAACAATAGGGGGCAACACATTAGCATGATGAATATAATCTAACTTCTTAAAACTTCAAAACTGCAAACCATGCTCCCGGGCTGCATTAGCAAGAGCCTCGATCCGGCCATGGTAGGGGTAACCTCCTCGGTCGAATGCCACCTTCGTTATTCCTTTCTCAAGACAAGCTTTTGCAATAGCTTCACCAACCCTTTTGGCAACATCCTGTCACAAAAAACTTGTTTGGTACTCCATCAGGAGAAATATATGGACATGCAGTCCTCCAAGAATGTCCCAAGAAGGGACGATGAGAAACCAACTTAGCAAGCTCAGATCGTAAATGAACGTCAAGCGTATAAAATATTTTTCTTATAAAAACAGCTGGTTGTAGATTAGATGCACTTGAAGTGTATCACCGTAAACACTTACTGAAATAGAAGATCCAGAATTCTTAAACAAAGTATGAGTATCCCCTTTTTCTCCATTTAATTTCAAGGGAGAGAATCATAAAGACTACTCATTGGAATGCTGCATCATCAGTTTCGCATTTGAAAATTGAAGAGCCTTTCTTTTGCTTCGCAAAAGCCTCAAGTTTAGTACTCTCTCATAAAAAAAATATTACATGGTCCTCCCAAAATGTCCCAACAAGGGACTATAAGGAACCAACTTAATGAAGCACGCGTACCCCAATTTTATTCATTCAATTTCAAGAGAGAAATCCTGAAGAGTCTATTTGTTGGAATGCTACATTAATACCGTCAATAACGTGTTAAAAAACTGAAGAAATAATAGGAAAAGGACGAAAGCAAAAATTTCCGTAGAGTAAATAGTACTCTGGGAAGGCAAATGATGCTCTAATTAAGAAACATGTTACAAGATCAGCTTGGATCTATAGCTATTTGATGTATACAAATATGGAGAAAGCATTGTTCAACTTACAATAGTTGGACCCGAGCTGCAGTCGAACTCTTCAGAAATGGGCTTCTGCATGGTAGAAGCTGAAGCAAGAGTATGCATCTTTGAATCATCAATCACTTGAACATAGATATGCTTGTTGGAACGAAAAACACATAATCTTGGTCTTTCATGTGTCCCTTCAACCTGTAAAAACAAGAAATTAACTCCACTTTGGATGGCATACGGGTCATTAAGACACCACTGAGAAAGGTAATCACAAGAAAAGCGAAGCACCAATTAGAACAAGTACGCCTAAGTTCATTTTCACCTCTCTATTAAATTCTTCATCCAGAGGAATGAAGATGAATACAATGTGGCTACGTGAAAACTATGCTAGAAAACAAGTTATCAAGTAAAGCATGCACATTATATCGAACCTACTGGTTGGGGAAAAGATAACGAAAAAGTGGAATATCATTTGCTCCAAGAAAAAGATGTACTTGGAAAAGATTGTTTTTTATACCCACAATCAAGAATTTGGCTTCCTAAATTAACTCAATTTCCTTCCATATCAAACAATTCAAAGAAGGGTCTCTTATTTCCATATCCATATGCTACCAAAATATATATACTACACTATATACGGCAACTTGTATACAAGTTTCATCAGCCACAAAATATGCTTCCAAAAGGTGAAACCAAATAATCAGAAATTATAGAATATACAACAAACCTCTCCTGAAAAGCCACTAGTTCCCAAAACAAAATCTTCTGTACTAGAATTTTTTCACACAATCATATAAGCGAACACTTGGTGGACAAGACTTCCATTATCCATACATCACCCCTTTCCACAATCCCTTTAATCTTATATACCAAGAAAATGCAATTCTTCAAGAACTTAAACGCAAAGGAATAGGAAAAGAAAAGAAAACAAAAAACCCAGACAAAAATTCAAGAACTTGCCTTCTTACGGATACGAGAATGGCGAGCAACCCTGTCCTCTGTTCGGGTTCTGGACTTGGCTTCAATGACGAGACGGCGAGGGCGGAGGGCTGGCGCATTGAGCCGAGTAACATTGGAAAGTTGTCTTCGTTGAGTAGTTGCCCAACTGCTCTGAAGAAACGACAGCGAAATCGAATTGCAAGACATTTTCTTTTGGGTCTTTATGTTGCTTCAATCTGTGAAGTGATGAAGAAAAGAGTGAGTTCTTGAATGGTGGGATAAGGGGAGAGATGGATAAAGAAGGGGAAATTTGCAATTTAGGGCTTTATGAGTGTGAAAATCTCATTTTGTACCCCCAAAAGATGAAGTCCCTAAAATTTATCTATAGAGAAAAGGGGAAGGGCAATTATGGTATCAAACTTCCTTGAAGTCTCATCCAAGAAGTATATTTGATGTAGTTGGAATTTCGATTTGGAATTCATTAGAAAAGTATATATTTGTGTGGGTTTTTAATTGGGAAATGTAAATCGTATGTTGAGAGTCTTTGATTTTTCTATAATTCATAATCAATGTTGTCTCATGTGTCTAAATGAGCTTATCTAAATAAGGTTTGTGGATTCAACTAGTTGGTTAGGACTGACTTATGGCATATAAATGTTAGTTTAATTGTATTATCATGTTAGTTTGTTATTATCAATCCCTTAAGGGGTGCTATTCATATGGTAATATTATTATTAACAAATGTTTGATTTGAGTTATAATTACTATTTAAAGTATGAATCTTATACGCTCATTAAACTGTTATAAAAAGGAAAGACAAAAAAAAAAAAAAAGAAAAGAAAGAAAGAAAAACGTCATACGTTATATAATTGTATGGTTTACAAGCTACTATTGCAAATTGATTCAAATCAATAACTTTTTTGAGATAAATTATTGTTACTCTACCTAGTAAATACCATTGAAATTTGTCTCTTAAAAAGAACTCCTCATTTGGGGACGTAAAAAGGATAGGTTTAATATTATTTTTCAACTTTCATCCTCATCTGTTATACACGTACCACATAGTGACTATGTAGCAAATCTCAGTATACATTTGGCATCATAAACGAATAAGTGTTATAATGTAACTTTGTTAATTGCAATTGACAATTTTAGCATCGGAAAAAAGAAAAAGAGTAAAAAGGGCAACACAAGATGACCAAAAATATTGCATAAGCATGAATTTTGTTGAAAAAATTTTATCCTAATAATAAGATAGAGGTTTTATGAGCTCGATTATATTTAATGTGTGGGATTGTTGAGCTCAATTAAATAGGGATTGTTTTCTATCGTATGGTAATTTTTGAAAATTTTCTATTGAATAGAAAGCTATGGAAGAGCTTTGTTTAACTGATATTTGATTATTATTGATAAATCGATGTATTAGTTATGATAGAAAAATTTTGAATTTTCATACATTAGTTATGACAAGAAGTTGTTTTCAATTCAATGAAAATAGATTTAAGTTTCAAAATTCTAAATAAAAATAAATCGAAGTTTCAAAATTCTCTAATATCCTTTGAAGAGCTCTTTTCAAGTGAGATTTCTTATCTTTTCAATATGCACATAAATTCTTGGCATCGCACACTATGATGCCACTCTAGAATCCAATATTACTATAAGGCCTCATTGATGCCATATTAGACTCACAATTCTCTTCCTCTCTCATATTTAAAAATATGATGATGAATCGGCATAGCACTAAAGTTGGGCCAAATATTGTACTAAAGATTAAG
This sequence comes from Handroanthus guayacan, assembly GCA_014898755.1. NCBI lineage: Eukaryota > Viridiplantae > Streptophyta > Magnoliopsida > Lamiales > Bignoniaceae > Handroanthus > Handroanthus guayacan. The sequence continues at coordinate 248,257 of JACFYI010003522.1, read as the reverse complement.
GATGATTGCTAATCCTACTCAGGGACCTGATACTTAGGGATGACAATGGGATGGATTTGAGACAGGTTTGATAGGACCTGAGACCTGCCCCACCTACTCCATCAATGACTCGGGATCTACCCTGCTCTGCCCCAAAACCTAAACCTGTCGGGTCTAACCCGATAGACCCTTTTTTTTTTAAAAACTCATGGAAGTGCAATTGTGTAGTATAGAATTTTAGTGGATAAATATTAATAATTATAAATGTATACTAATAATTATAAATGTATTCTTATATATCTATATATATATAATTTATATGTATTTTTATTAAATGTAAATATATGTTTATTAACATTAAATTCATCAAAAAAAGTTAAATAATAGTATATTTAAAAAAAATATATATGCATATATGATATTTTTTATGATATTTAATATTTTTTAATAAACATTAAATTCATAAAAAAAAATTAAAAATATAATATATTTAAAAAAATACAAATGTGTATATATATGTGGGCGGGTCCCCCAAACCCGTAACCCACCCCGGACCCGGCCGGTCCCTTAATATTAAGGCACATTACTTGCCCCGTACCTATTTATTTTACTCGATCGGGGCGGGTTCCTGTTTACCTGGATTCCTTGCCATCTCTATTGATATTATTGTTGATTTAGATAATATTGTCTAGTCTGTTTTATAATTATGCCCACTCCATTGTGGCTATGACTAGCTTGTTCGAAAAGCCATGGTGGGAATATTATTTTTCTAAAGAAAATTGTTATTATATTTCAAAATAAGGATAAAAGGTAATTATAACTAACAATCTAATCTAATCTATGTAAGATTAACAACCATACTGACATTGAAATAATGGATAATCTTAACAATCAAATACTCAATGAAATCGCCAATTTCATCTAATTTTAAGGGCTAATCCCTCATATCAAGTGAACCCCAAGTGTATCAATTTAATTAAGACACTCTATAGTACTGTTAATTGCTACAACACTATTTAATTGCTATATAGATCAACTTCATATAATAATATTCAATATGACAATAGAAAATCGTTTTCAATGTATAATATGCAAACACAAGTACATTACTTAGTTCAGGGATTGACGACTCGCTAAGTAATTGAGTCTGGGCCCCTTAAGAATCCTCCAAGGGTTAGATCAATCAATATATTAGAGAACAAAAATAGCAAATGAACACCATAATAAGAAAGAAAATTAGAGCTTAGTTACTTCAAATGTGACAAAAAATATGAGTTTTTTACAATATACATGTTGCACCTTATCACCATGATTCATCTCAAATAGAGTGTCAATCTGCGTAGTTTTCTATTTTGCTCCTGAAATCTAACATGACACTCAACAATAATGAAAATGGGCATATCGAACCAATTATCTGAATTTCTTTTGAATTTTTTTCATGATTATTCTCATCTTTCTTTAATTTTACAATTCTTTATCATTTTCCCAAATCTTTTTAATATTTAAAGACTTAAAACACACCCTAAAGTCAACCTTTTCATCCATCATAAAAACCCTAATTACCCTTAATCTCAGGTACTCAAGCAACCGTTTAGAGTACAGTAATTAATCACAAAATAAATGCCAAAAAAAAAAAAGAAAAGAAAAAGCAAAATTCCCCAACGGTCGAAAAGGCAATTAATATAATCAGCCAAAATAAAATAACAATGCCCCGGGCCCCCTTATTAACGGTCCACTGCCTCAATCCCAACTCTCAACTCTTCGCTTTTCCCTTCTTCTCCTCATCTCTCTATGCATCAAAAACCTGTTCTATAATTCACCTGTAGTCTGGGTTTTCTCATATACAATTTCTTTTTCATCTATATAGCAGATTATTTAAGCTTCGAATTCAATGGAGGTGGCAATAATTGATTGGAAGAACATAGATTCAAGATTCGTCAAAGACGAGCTGTATGAGCACATCAACGCACCTAAATGGGTCGATTTCTCCACCCCGGATGATCCCGTTGATGATGAGGCCTGGTTTTGCCGTCCCGGTAAGAAACACACTCTCTCTCTCTCTCTCTCTCTCTCTCACTCTTATGGGTCTCTGTGGATATGAATTTTATGTAATGAAATGTGTACAGGCGGATTGCGATTGGGGTTTTGATTTTCTTGTTTTTTCGTAGGTTGTAATCACCCCAAGACAGCTGAAGATTTGTTTAATGAGAAGGAGAAAACACCCACTTCGAATTCTAAGGTTTATTCTGCTTCCCTATTCTTGATTTCTGTAGATTTCTGTTGTCAAGAAAATTTGAGGAAGTTGGAAATTTTTTGGGGATAATCACCTCAACACCGCAATTACCAAAATACCATTTTGGGTTTGGATACTATCATTACATCCCTTTTATCAGCTGACAGATAATTTGCAATTGCACCCCCAAGGTTTATGATTGTAATTACGAGTCAACTTAGGGGTGCAATTATAATTACATGTCATCTCAATTGACGTTGTGGGGTGTAATAGTAATTATCCAAACTCCGGGGTGTTTTGGTAGTTATGTCAAACCTTGGGCTGTAGAGGTAATTATCCCCTTTTTCTGTAGATGTGATTCTCAGGTATTTTCTAGATTTTATTGACTAGTTTGAAACAAATTTTGAGGATGTTTCTGCTGATAGTTGAATTGAAGAAGTTCAATTGCCAATTTTCTTGATTACACTTTCAAAGGCTCTGTTTGTTCTTGCATATCTGATATTAAAAATGGTGAACCTTACTCGTGCGGATCTTGGATTTTAGGAAGTTGAACACCGAGGAATGTTTTTTCAAAAGCAATTCTCCCTCAGTTTTCATAAGATTTGAAGATGTATCAGAGATTGACTTCGATACGATATATATGAGTCTAAAAAATATGTATATTCATTGCAAATATCTGTGGCTCGCGTTTCATATCGTAAAATTTGAGTCGTAAATATGGAAAATGATATTTGGTTATCTCATATTTGTCTCATTGTCTTATTTACTTAATCTGCAGCTTCAAAGATCAGCTAGCGTATGCGATATTCCTCCATTTGGTGACAAAAACAAGAGGTATTGATAAATGTCTGTCTCTAGGCTATGACTGTTACCCTCTTATGCATTTCTAATTCAAACTATATCATTCACAATTACAGAGACGCAACATTGAAGAAGAGAGGGATAAATCAACCTTTTGCATTACTAAACAAGGATACGAAACATCATAGGGTCGTCGAAGATGGTGAAAATCAAGATCCCAATTTCTTGACTCCTCGAAATCACAAAGTTGGGAAAGAGGCAATCAAATCAAGCACAGAGAAGAAGCAGAATAACGAGAGGAAGGAACAAACACCAAAGCTGAGAAGTACTTTGTCGGCACGGAACTTGTTCTCAGGTGGTGATTTGCTGAATAAGGTTTCAGAATTTTGCAACGAGTTGAAAAAGTTGGCAACTAGGCCAAGAGATAAGGAGAATGAGAACAATGTGGAAAAGCATGAGGTTGAAAATTATGCGGATGAAAATTCAGGAACTTTAAATGATAAGGAAAAGGAGAGAAAGCCATTGTTGGAGTTGAGTAAAGAAAAAAGTGTAGTGGAGAAGAGCGGTTCCAAGAATCAGCTGAGAAGGAAAAAGTATAGTTTCTCTTACCCTCGTATTTCTTTTTTGAATACACAATTTTTTTCTTGATTCTTTTAGTGAAAAAATTTATAAACACCAGCGTCTAATTCAGACTCGATGTGTTTGCTTCTAATAATTAGAACATAATTAATAAATAATCTACATACCTGCATACATTGTTATGGGAGATAAAGTAGTAAGTAGTAACTAGTGGGATAAGACTTGTGATTGAGCTGTGTATAGTTCTTACTTTTTGAGGCATTGTGGGTGGTTTGTGGATAACAAAAACTTCCTGCATAAGTTGCAGTTACTAGGCTTCAATATAATCATGAGGGGCGTTTTCCGAAGATCAAATAAAAACACACGGGAATGTTAACGTGAACTTGTAATTGTCCATGCAGAAGAAATGATGATGCAGAAAACACCCCGGTTTCTGTTGATGTGAAGAACATTAAGCACCAAGAAGCTGAGAACTTGTTGCAAATTAGGACTTGTCCTCCAACTCCACAATGTTTTTCTGCTAGCCGTGGACCTCCTAAAGCCACGACGCCTACACCTTTCAAACCTGTGGTATGTACAAGCTATACTCCTCACATGATTCGATTTTAAGTGATTGTTTTTACAATGGATTGAAATGATTATACTGAATTTTTATGCTTATCAATTGAATTCTTGTAAAGACGAAAACATGATAGATAAGAAAATGAAGACAGAGGTCATAATATAAAGTGATAATCACTTCAACACTACTGAGGTTTGGCATGATTATTAAAATATCCCTTGAGTTTTGAATAATTATGTTACATCCCCCACCGCTGGTGCAACTTGATGCATAATTATAATTACACATCTCCAGCTTGTAATGTTTTAGGATTTTTATGAGGTGTAATTATAATTATCCGTTAGCTAAATTACAGTAAGGGGTGTAATGGTAGTTATTCAAACCTCTTAATTATGTCAAATCTCAGGCATTGTTAAGGTAATTATCCCGATATATGTTGTGTTCTAAAAGCCACATTGATCAGGAGCTCGTTAATCGTGATCATATAGTGCTTAAAGTAAGTTTTAAACTCCTTAGTCCTAACATCTTATTTTAGAAACTTATAACCTTTCTTCAGAAAATATATTACTAAACACTTTATATATCATCATATAAGCTCTTGAACATCTCTAGGGTGCTTTCAAGAGCTTATAAGCTCCAGAAAACACCGTCTAAGTTCCATATTTAAAGTAAATCCAATTCGATTTCCCTTACAAACACTCAATGAACATCGTTTACTGATTGAATCTCGTTCTATTGCAAGAATCAGGAGAGAGGAATCTTGCAGGAGGTGAAAAAGATGAACAAGGAGGAGAAAACCAACCATGGAGGAGAGATTGCTGAAAAAGAAGTAAGATCTTTGGATGTCTTCTGGTTCTTAAAGCCTTGCACTCTTTCAAGTTAAATCAACTCATAAATAACATTAGCTCCCTATAGAAAAATATGAATATATATAGTCATTCTTTCATTCTTTTTTCGTCATTTGTCATTCAAATGTATTGTTCCATTCTTGATTCATTTGTTATTTAGGAGACAAAATGTTGTTAAATAAAGATGTTGCCCCATCCATATTCAACCATATGGAAAACGGGACACTATGTGAACAGCACATCGCTTGTCGTGTCACAATTATTTTTAATAATAATCCGTGTATTTGTTTGGATAATTTGAAGTTATAATAAATTTCAAATACTTTCAACAATCACTTTGAGACACTTGTTCGATTAAACTAGAAATGAAGCTTTCTGATTGATATGATACCGTTAACGTACCATAGGACAAGTATTTTTAAACCACGATCCATATTAAGAATGTCTTGAATGCAACCACGTATGTTTGTACATCTATTATTCCATTAATTTTTAAATGTTTTGAAAAATAGGTGTTTGGGAAAAAAAAAAAAAAAGGTAATTTTCATTTAGAAAATTTCGAAAAATTAGTAGTAATACTGAATAGTAAAAATTACGTGTTTGCAAATGATTACTGAGGAAATGATAAAAAGTTGACAGCACCTTCCCCGCTTAAAAGAGAGATAAAAAAAAAAGAAACAAAGAAAAAAAGGTGGTTTTCTATAACTTAATATTTTGAAATTACTATTTTACCATCAAATAATGCTATACAGCTTTAATGAGGTTAATGTAGTATTTTTATCAAAAGAAAAGCTATTTTTCATTATGTGCTTTTAGATTATGTGCTTTTAGAAGCATAGCCTACACCCACCATAGCAAATTCTGGAGTTACTTTTTCAATCATTCATAAGCAGCACTTAAAATTCTGAAGTTACTTTGCCAAACATTTACAAGCAGTAAAAAACTAAAAAGCTGCCAGCAAAAGTAATGTCAAGCACTTCAATATAACAAAATTCTTATTGTCCAAATCCCAAAATCCCATAAAATACAATTACAATACAATAATCTTCTCAATTGATACAAATTGCAGAGAAATCCATCAGCCCTACAATGGATGAGTCAAATATGTTGTCCTTACATCCATCCAAGAATTTCATCAAATCATAAAGGCACAAACTAGAAAAAAGAACAAAAGATGTATATACAAGAAAAAAGACTTTGCTCACAAGTAGATTGAAAAAAAAAATATCCATCTTGCATTAATATTCTCTGAATATCATCAACA
>JACFYI010003522.1:183468-199083 GCA_014898755.1 Handroanthus guayacan | reverse complement strand
TATTTTATTGTGAATGAAATAGACTTCACACATATCTATGTAATAAAATAGAAGGTGAACAATAGTTTAATAAGAATTATGAATAATTACTTCAGCACACTTGATGTTTGTCCTAATAGAGAGACACCTCACCTAGTTTGGAAAATTGTAACAACATCCCATGTCGTTCGAGTAAGATACTCTATTCCAAAATTGTATTTCATCTTCTATTCCATACTTTAAATATAGGCCAAGTGTACTAAATCTTTCCTCATAAAAATATAGGGTTCTAGATACCATACACTTAGCAAACATTAATGCAATAAAATAAGAGATGAAACACAAATTGGAATAGAGGACTAAATTGCATATCATTATATTAATATGGTATTTAAGTAAAATGTGTCAAACAATATTTTAGATTTTAAACAAAATATAATTATAATATTTTACACAAATACTTGACTAAATTTTTCATCAGTCATATCAAAGATATAAAGTGTTACTGTAAATGTTCAAAACTAATGAATTATTTCTGAAATTAGTCCAAAGGCTAAATCCCACTTTGCACCCCCAAATTACATCTCTTTGAAATTATGAGTTTTGTTAAAATATTTTTCTGCAGAACAACAAAAAGGAACTAATCTAATATCCATTGTTATACAAATTGTTGGAGCTTATAATTTTTGTTCATGGGTTTGCTCTATCCATGAAAGAACCAATGCTCCAAAAAGCTAAAATCTCTTTTCTCCAAAGCTTATGTTCTCTCCTCATTTCACTAAACAAGAAAATGATTTCAAATACAATAAATAAAACAAAAAAGAAGCTGGAAATAAAAGGACAAAAATCAATTAAAATCCTCTATTAAACAACCAAACCTCTCTTCTCTGTATGAACAAGTTTGCGTTCAAAATCTTTGCAGTTCATATTTTATAAGCCTAACAAGCAGTTAACCATGTATTTATGTAATAAAACCAACCAAAGGTTTTTTGGATTCAATATCAGATTCACCATATTAAGTCACAATGCATGTCCTCAATATTAGATTCACTATATATATCTAGCCAAACCTCAAAGCTTGTGTCTTTTTTAACCAAACTATTACCATTAATTCATCAATTGATAGCGGCAACTATATTAGGAAGAAATAATAAACTTTAATTCATAATCAGAGCAATGAGAGTTCTTGAACCTCAAAAATTATGCAGGAATTTCAAAAGAAAACAGAGTAAGCTTCTCAAAACAAAAACAGCATAAGTAGCATCAATTTTTAATTGATTCAAAAGTGAGAAAAGCGTTCATAGTAAGATTACAAATAAGATCATTGATTCAAGAAGATGTGGGTGTAACACAAAACTCATGTTAAATCCATTCAATTGTAAAATAATAATAATAATAATAATAAATTGTATGGGGACATTTCTGCCCCTAATAATGGTGTTAAAATGAGGTGCGGGTGCAAATTAAAATATGATATGTAATTTGGGGTGCAAAGTGGAACTTAGCCTTATTCCAAAATACAAAGTTGCATCCAATGCCTCGTATCCTCCCTAGTCCCCACCCACGCGGAGTTCAATTTCTTCCCATATAAAAAACGTGTAATTCAATACTCATGATGGTTAAATAAAATAAAATAAAACACGTATGGACAGTGACGACTCCAAAATCTTAATTTAGTGGGATCCCCTCAAAATGTTATTATATAATAAAAATTATTTTAAAAAATTATTTCTACCAAAAAAGTGTGATGAATTAGCATATCGAGACATATATTATGTTAAAATAATTGAAAATATTCAAGAACTAGCCTAATGAGACATAAATTATGTTAAAATAATTAAAAATATTCACATATTCAATAATTTTAAAAACGGTAAAAACATTAACAAAAGATTCACTAAAATATTATTAAATTAATAAAAATGTAAAATTTTAACTCACTAAAATAACTTGAGTTTTACAAATTGGTTGAAATCTAATAAGCACGAGTTGTGAGCAGAATAATTTGATTTGATATATAGATAATGATCAGAGAAAATAAAAAAAGCCAAATTGAAGGTTTCAAACTTCAAATTATAATGTTAACTGACTATTCACATTCTAAACTTTTCATATTCTACAATTCTAAACTTTTATTTAGTAATTTATTATTAATTTGATAGTGGGATTCCATAAATATATATATATATATATATTACAGTCTAATATTTCAATATATATATTACACTAAAAAAAATATATATTCAGTGGGGTCCATGACCCCACTGGTTCGAATGTGGCGTCGCCACTGCGTATGGAAAAGCGTAATACCACATGTGAGCTTAAAAATTTATCAGAACACCTTGGAAAGCAAAAATAGTACCACGTGAAATCACCTTAGACAACTTTGGCTTGCATGACGACTAATAAATGCTGGAAAAATGATGAATTATGTCTATTTAGCATGCAATTGACAAAAATATTTTTATAAGCGCCAAATTTTTTTCACGCAATTTTTATGTTAACTCTTAAAATTAATAACTAGCAAGAAAGTTTTTCTATAAATCTAAAGTTTTTTTTAGGTGAAATGACACCGATCTCTCCTTAGCATCTTTTAAAGGAAGGTTATGAAAATAAATAAATAAATAAAAGAACAACCTCTGCAAAATGTATTATGAATTATCTAAAGAGTAAAGAGCAAGTACCATTGGAATGTTTATGGGGATAAGAATAGAAAAATAATAATAAATATGTAAATATTTAAAGCATTTACTTTTTGTCCATAACTTGTTATTGCTAGGGTGCAATTGATTTTAACTCGAATATGACTTCGATTCGTATTTTAAGATCTTTGACTAATTGAAATATTTGATAAATTAGACTTGGTCATAACTATTTATTATCCTAAATAAATGAATTAGATATGAAATTAATCAATCTAGTCTATTAAGTATTGAATCTGAGTTTTAAGAGTATTTGTTATTAAGATAATAATTTTATATAGATACAATACTAATAAAAATCTCAAACAAACTTATATTAATGTATTTTATTTATTCAACTGATATTTATATTTTTTAGTATAATTATTATCTCTTGTTACCCGATCGAATTCTTATCAGATTTAGAATTTTTATTAGATGTGCAATTGGTACCTATGAATTCAAATCCTATGAAATTTCAGATCGAATCTGATTATGAATGTCAATAATAAGGTTTTCAAGTTGGTGATGTTTGTAACTAATTATGAAAACGACTTATATGGTTATAAACAGCTAAGAGCTATTTTAGTATTTGAAAACTCTGTTTCTACTCTAAGTTTTTTAAAATTATTTAACAATAATACATAATCTCATAAGCAGGGGCTCATAATTCCAAACACCACAACTTTCGCTTGTGAGGTGTTATAAGTTATTCCTAATAAAATCAGGCAGTAATAATTCCAAACATACCACTTTTTGTTGGCTTATAGTGAATTATTTGATAATTTCCAAGTATCAAATATTTTTTATTATAATCTACATTTTCCTATTTTCAACAAAAGTAGATTATTATACTTTTGCATAATTTATTGTAGACATCACCAAAGTATTTTTGGTTTTAACATGTTTTTTCTAACTTTCAGATAAAATAATTGATTATGTATCTATACCATATATAAAGCAAGAGGGCCAAAAGTAGATTTTTTTTGTCCGTCATGTTAAATGTACAAAAATAACCCTATTACAAAAAATCATGACAAGATAGTTATAAAAAATAAAAAATAAAAATATTTTTGTTTTAGTTCTTTTTTCAATATTTATTTTTTTATTTAATTCTTTTCTTCAATTATATTTTTCTTCTTTCCAACTTTAATATCTTCAAATTTATCTTTCAATCATGTTAACCAACCGAATAAAATCAAATAATAATATTTAATAATTAAAAAATATTTTCATTATTGAAAATAAATAGATATTTTATATTTGAAAATAAAAAAATTTAGTCACACATATCAAATGTGCCACAATTGCTAGTTTATATTTTTTATTGCAAACACCATCTGACTCCAAACTACTTGCGCCTTTCTTATTGACCCGATCCGATTTTTAGACATGATCTGCCCATATGGCACTTACCCTAGCATTAGCACAATGGAATCACTGATAGTGTTCTCTACTGAAATCATGCCATTTCTATCATCACTCCCAAAGCCACTCTCCGCCCCCATTCTCAGAATCCCTAGCCTCTCGCCGGCGTTTCACCGTCGCTTATTCTCAGTCGCCGCAGTGCAGATGAATTCCAAAGAGGCGAAGCTATGGGGCGGACGATTCGAGGAGAGTGTAACCGACGCTGTCGAGAAATTCACGGAGTCAATCTCATTTGATAAAGCTCTTTACAAGCATGACATTATGGGCAGCCGCGCGCATGCTTCAATGCTTGCTCGTCAGGTACTGAAATCTACGGATATTTCTCCGGTTCGATATGTTTAATTTGATTTCTTAGTGTAATTGTATTGTTGTTGTTATAGGGGTTGATTAGCGACAGCGATAGGGATACCATTTTGGCAGGTCTTGGTGAGATTGAGAGGCTAATTGAGAGAGGAGAGTTTGTTTGGAGGACTGACAGAGAGGATGTCCACATGAATATTGAAGCTGCGCTTACTGACTTGGTTGGTGAGCCTGCAAAGAAGCTTCATACTGCTCGCAGTAGAAATGATCAAGTTTGCACTGATTTTCGCCTCTGGTGTCGAGATGCCATTGATGCCATTGTTTTACGTATTAAGAACCTTCAGGTGGTTTTCTCTAGCGACTTGTCTGTATCTTGTTTTTCTTTTCATTCAGCTTGCAGTGGGAGCCCTGTTGATATTGCTTTTTGAAAGAATTAAATTCTTATCCAGACTACAACTGTCTAATCTAAGTGGAAGATGACTGTCATTCAATTGAATGTTTATGTTACATCAGTGTATATCTTTATACTGGCATCAGCAATGCTAGAAGGGACCAAATGTCAATTTTATCTAACTTGGACGCGTGTTCTGTGAATTCGGCAGGTCGCTTTAGTGAAGCTGGCTTTGAAGAATGAAGGTCTGATAGTTCCAGGGTATACTCATTTGCAAAGGGCACAACCTGTTCTTCTGCAACATCTTCTTTTGGGATATGTCGAGCAGGTTCGTGGATTCCAACTTAGTATATGTTATGTTGAACTTTTATATCACTTGTGTACCGCAGAGAATGAAGAAAACTATGTGGTGGCACAATTAGGATCCGCGGGGTAAGTTGGTAAGAAAATCTAATTTATTATCAATGTACTTGATGCTGATCAGTAGTTCAATGATGTTTGCAGCTTGAACGTGATGCTGGCCGTTTGCTGGATTGCCGTGCAAGAATGAACTTCTGTCCCTTGGGTGCCTGTGCATTGGCAGGTACTGGCCTGCCCATTGATAGGTTTATGACGGCCGAGGCTCTGGGATTCACAGCCCCCTTGAGAAACAGGTTGGAACTAAATATATTTTTGGGCCATATTTTTTGTCACATTATGCTCCCCGCTTGTCAACAACCTTTTGCAAAGCCCCCAACAAAAGACAGTCCAGTGATTCTCCTGGAAACTGAGCCACCTGCCTTTAGTACTCCCATAGTAGAGTTTTACTGTTTTATTTGCTTAAGCTTACCAGCATTCACATTGCCCCTGTGCTTCAAAGGGGGAGCAAACCTTAAGGTTGATGTATATTAGCCTTTATGTTCCTTTATCGGCTGGCTCTTTCCAATCAGAATTTGTTAGCATTACCTAAACTTCAAGTGGCTTTTTGACCTAAAACATCAGTATCCGGCATATGTAAGAATTCTCAATGTAGTTTACCCAAAAAATAAAATAATAAAAAAAAATAATAGAAAATAATAATAATAATAATAATAATAATAAAATTCTCAATGTAGTCTCCTTGTAAAGCTGCCATGTAGAACTGGTTTTTACGATCTTCTTGGAACTTCTTCATGAGTTATAATTTTTTTGTGATTCTTTTTGACCAGAAATCTGATCAAGTTAATCATTTTGATTTGATGGGAGAAAAATAGCAATTGCTTCTATTTATAGTAAATGCTCTGATGACCTTATACAGGTCCAAGTTTTATGTTTCAGCAAATTTAGTTATTCCTATGCAGCTTTGATATTCTTCTTTGGATAAAAATTACATCTCATGAAGACAAATGCTTTCAGTGACTTCTTTTAAGATCCGATAATTCAATGCAATGTTCCATGCAACTTGACGGCTGTTGATTCTGACCTTGGTCTATGAATCTAGATTTATTTAGAAATGATTGCTTTAGAAAAACCATCTATATGCATGTAATATTTGAGGCATTGGTTGGCGAGCAAAAAATACTAGAGAAAAGTTTCAGAATAGGAGGGAAATCTGTGCTTAATGAATTTGACAATTTCTGGTGTGTTCGTGCAAAATCTTGTGATTCCTCATTGCTAGTTCCATCACAGCTACTGAAATCAGTACAACTGCAGAAGTTAAGTGGAAAAGAGTGAAGATATTGGGGATAATTCTGACAACTTTGAAATTTAATTAGATGCTGTTGGTATTTATTAGCATTTTAGAATTCTGCAATATGGACCGTGATTCATTTGCATATCACTGTAGTCAGGCTTGGTATGCATTCAAGTGAGCATTTGACTGGAATCATCAGTCATATTGTCATGTGGCTGTTTCGGCTCGACATTTACTCTGGGTTGCTCTTGGTTGCTTTGTGTTCCCTTTTTTATTTTCTTTGGGCTTTCTTGAATTACTATTGACATCAGACAGAACAGCATTGATGCAGTTTCCGATCGTGATTTTGTTTTGGAGTTTCTTTCTGCAAATTCCATCACAGCCATTCATCTCTCTCGGCTTGGTGAAGAATGGGTATTGTGGGCATCAGAGGAGTTTGGCTTTATCACCCCTAGTGACTCTGTTTCAACTGGGAGCAGTATAATGCCTCAGAAAAAGAACCCAGACCCAATGGAACTCGTTCGAGGGAAATCTGCCAGAGTTGTAGGAGACCTGGTTTCACTTCTTGTTTTGTGCAAGGGTCTTCCTCAAGCATACAATCGGGATTTACAGGTTACATAAAATATGACTGCAGTTACCTAATTTGAAATGCCGGGATGCTCATATCGTATTCTTGCTACCTCTTTCAACTACCCCATCCACTCTCTATTTGACCCCTTGCTCTAATCCATCTCTCTCTTATCCATCTTTTGTTTAAAATAATGCCTGGCAGCCTATTTTTGCTTTTGTTTTTAGAGTTATGGAAACAGCCTTATCTTTTTATATCCCTTGAACAGGAAGACAAAGAACCTGTATTCGACAGTGTGAAAACAATAGTGGGAATGCTGGAAGTGTCTACGGAATTTGCAGAAAATATTACCTTCGATAAGGATAGAATTCGGAATGCTCTACCAGCGGGTCATCTTGATGCAACAACACTTGCGGACTACCTTGTCAAAAAGGTACACCATCTCCCTTTATAAGGCTCGCACATTCTAGTTTCTTTCTATTCTGCAATTGTTACTTCAAAACACATATATTGTTTTTGCTTGAAAATTATCCTGTTAAGTGTTAATGGAACATGAGAGTTTCTCAGGATCTTGAATCCATTTTGCTGAACATAATTTGTGTCTATATTTAGGAACATAGGGAAGAAACGGTGAATAAAAACCAAAAAAGCAAAATAAAAATGGAACTGCTTCATTGAGATGAGGGATCGGAAAACGGTACACTGCGTAACCATTTTTTGTAATTTTGTAAATAAATATCAACAGTGGAATTCAATACGAACTACTGAAAACACAAAAATACATTCTTTAGCCATGTTCTATCGCTGTCCTATTTATTAATTGCATGCCAATCCAAATGAGCAAGAAACTGCCATTTCTTTTGACGAAAGGTTGGTCCTTGATTGTGAATATGCACTCTGTGCAGGGAATTCCTTTCAGAACTTCGCATGATATAGTTGGAAGGTCCGTTGCTTTGTGTGTTTCAAAAAATTGCCAACTTCAAGATTTGAGCCTCGCAGAGCTTAGAACTATAAGCCAAACATTTGATGAGGATGTATACGAGTTTCTTGGGGTCGAAAATTCGATCAAAAAGTTCACCTCATATGGCTCCACAGGTTCAGAATGTGTATCAAATCAGCTTGATTACTGGGTTACTAAGTTAGAAATTTGATGAGGATGTATGCAAGTTTCTTGGAGTCAGAAAATCCAATCAAAAAGTTCAGCTTATATGGCTAGACAGGTTCAGAATGTGTGTCAAGTCAACTTGATTACTGGGTTACAAAGCCAGAAATAAGCTGAAGAAGAGAGTGTTAGTGATGCAGGATCAGTTTATTATCTGCCTATTAGTAGGTAAGTATTTTGTATCTATTTGAAGTCTCTCTTTAGTTGGTTTTTACCTTTGAACTCTTATAAGCCTGTAAATGCTCGGGCTGTTCTCATCATGTGATGAATTGCAGAATTGAATCTTGCTATTATTCTTAGATGGTGTTTGGCTAACTTAATGATAACATCCTATGAGTTCCTACATTTGATCAAATGATTTTTGGGATTAGAAGATTTTAGATCTTATTGCAAAAGTAAGTTGTTAAAATGCTTGGATAAAATTAAGAAAGAATATTAAATAATCTTTTGACATCAAGTAAGATGTTATAAAGAGCTTATAAGCTCACCTAACACATTCTCAGCTGATCTCTAAAGATTAATATATTCAGTTGACGCATCATATATCAATGACAATCAAATATCAATTGCAGAAAACTCTTGAACACTTGGTTATAGTGCACTAGAAAAATCTTCAACAATATCATACAATGAAATAATAACCCAACACATTGATGCAAGTCAAACTGACAGCCTCTCAAATCATGAGACATTTACTTTCCCTCTAGAATGTCGAAAGCCCATCAAGTAGTTTTTAGTTTGTCCTTTTTACCCTCCTTGAGATGAAAAGGAGGATGTGGTTCAAGAAAGGAGATAAAAAATTGGAAGATCCAAAAATAGAAAGCCGCGGGAAATAGAAAATCAATCTTATCTAAGATTTTGATAAGATAAGAACTCAAGAATGGGATTCTTTGTCTAATGGAAGTGCAAAAACTTAAAAAACTTAATAGCATCTCTTTTATTTCACAAAGACATATCAAAAATTAAAGTCAGAAAGAACTGCATGCTCTGTCTTTATAACCATAAGGAATGTAGAATCCTCAGACTATCACAAAATGGGTAGTTCCATAAATAGGATAAATTCATAAAACTAAGATAAACAATCAAAACCTAAAAACAAAATTTTTTCGTCGCCTGAGAGATTCGAACTCTCGCGGGGAAACCCCATGTACTTAGCAGGCACACGCCTTAACCACTCGGCCAAAGCGACTTGTTGAAAGTCAGTGGTATACGAACCTATTTGATACTTTGTCATTGTATGATTCCCCACGTATTTTGCTTTTTGAAATTGAGAGGTCTAATGACTCTAATCAGAATTTGGATTAGTGAAACAACATTAAAGTTACTGGAAGAAAACCTACCAAAAACCAAATAGAGCTCCCACGACCATGAATAGGTAAATCATAATTTTAAATTCTATAAGAACTAGTAAAGAACCAGTCATCATCTCTTTCTTCAAAAAAAGAGAAAAGCACTCAATACACGTTGAATAATTCATATGAACATATCAAAAAGTCGTAAACGTGAACCACAAATCTATAAAAGACATCCCATTTCCCTTCTCTTTATGTAATTCACTTCAAAATTATTATATCTTAATTACAAAACAATAATAATTTAATTTTGTTAGTTGTCCCAACTCAAAAGGCAAAGTAGACAACAACTTATAAAATCCGCAACTTTTCTCCACAAAAATCCTATAAATTTTTGTCTCCATTCAAAGAGAACCACTTTAAGGTTTATTTTTGAGAGGCATGTATCACACACACATCAATCCATACTTGTCATTTGTTGCCGACCAATTCCCGGAAGTCACAATTACTTGGGCCCACAAGAAATACATCGTCAAGGACAATGCATAAGTTCATATTACCAACAATTAAAGTCCCACCCACTTGCTTTCTCATCACATCGCACTCCCACTCCCCACCTACCTTTTCTTTAAGTTAGGTCCCATTCTTCCAACTCCAATAAATAAAATATATTTATTCATGGATATACATACATGTATGTATGTGTGAATATACCCATGTCCACATCACTTCCACATCTTCCAACCCGAATAGTCATAAGAAAACAAATCAAAACATCCTAAGAAACAATTCCACATCAATAAGTGGGCCACCGCCACTCAATTATTCACCAAATTAGTCCACAAGAAAATGGCGCAACATCTACATTGCACGTCCCACTTTCTTGCTCACAATCATTTTAGATCCTCGGTCCCACTGTTTTCAAAATCGGACTGATTATAGGACTGATAATTCTGCTAATTATAAATTTGATCAGTTCAATCAATTTAACTATTATTTTGATCGATATAACATTATAAATCTATTGAATATAAATATAAAATATATATATTAATAAATAAGTAGAATGAAAAATTTTAAGCATATTATGTAATATCTTTCATGAGTTGTATTTCATTAAAATGTTCAAAGTACTAATTAAAATAATTAAATTTAAATGAAAAATAAAAAATACAAAATTCAAATAAAAATTACAAAAATACAAAAAAATAAAAATTAAAAACCAATTGAACTGATGACCAATTCTGATCGATTCACACCGATTTTCGAAGTAACTATTTGTTTTATCTAACTAGCCTGCAGAGCGCATCTCGATCTAACTGATCCGGGCCAATTTTTAAAACAATGCTCTAATCTAATCTCTCTTATTTTATTACAAAAATATATAACATAAAAACACGAATATCTCTACCTCTCAAAACAAATCTTAAGAGTTCAAAGAACTATTGGAAACATCAATGCACAAGTTACAAATACATATAGTTGTGTGCAAAAATATAGTGGGATAGAGGGCTTCACCCACACAACATGCCAAAACAGCGGAAATATATACAAATAAAAGATTGGATAGAATGCAATATCAGAGAATGATAAAATCTCAGAATTATCCAAGTACAAAAAGAACAATGCCCAACCGGACTGGTATTTTACTAGTAACAGCCCAGATAACAAATTTAAAACTCATGTTATAATAATCAATAAATAATTAAGTTGAATACAACATCTTTCCCAGTGGGAAATAAATTAAATTAAAATCATTGTACCCATAAAAACTTCCAAACTCCAGCATTGCTGCTATCCTTTTTGACTTGCACCTTTACCACCAGCAAAAAAAGAGCCCAAAAATTTATATACTTCCTAAAAGTCTTCGCTGTCTATCCGAAAATGAATTCGACTTTTCTAGGCTACGAGCTGATCGAGTTGCATCTGCTCGAGCCAAGCACCTAAAACCGAATGATCAATGGAGTCAATTTGAGAATTTGGTTTCAAACACTCACCGGATGGTGCAGCACCAGAAGTGGAAGCTGCAGGCTTGTTCATCATCTCAGGTGGTGATTCTTTGACAAGAGATTGCACCCACGAAACATCTGGTTCCTCTCCATCGTTATTGAGTCCAACCGAAGATGATCCTTTCAAATGACCTAGATCATCTCCATTGACAGACCAATCAGCTTTCCCATTGGGAGACCCCCACTTTGCCCAAGCAGTTCCAGGTGACCCATTAGTGGGAGCGCGGTTGGGTACAAGATCGCGGGATCCGAGGCTTGGCATCTGTTGTGGCTGCTTCTCACGCTGGGCAAGTGCTGAGAGACGAGCACTCATTGGGGTTGGAGTCTCCAAGCTTCTTGGTGACATCCTTGGAGACGAGACACCAAAAGAACCCTGCAATAAGGGGTGTTCGATGTTTCTAGGTGAAAAAACGTTAGTATTAACTGGTGACAACATGCTTTGCTGCTGTTGAAACTGGTTAAGAACAGCTGATTTGTGCGTAGGAGAAAAAACACCAGATGCCACAGCTTGATCTGAAAATCTAGGTGATGATGAAATCTCAGCTGAAAAAAGCTCCTCAAGATTGGAGGGGGTTAGTGTTGACTTAGACCGACCAGAACGATTCAACATAGCAGAACTGGGGCGGGGCTGTGAAAAACATGCCAAGTCATTCAAAACCAGTTGCTGAGCATCAAAATCCTGTAACATGTTGAGGTCCTCCGGGGGAAGATCACGAGCGCTGAGGGACGATCTCAGGCGACTGGACTGGAGATTGCTACCAGGGAGATGAAGTGTTGGAACGTTTGGTGGAGGCCAAGCTACCGATGAATGGGGCATTCCATTTGCTGTGGGTGACAGGGTTTGATTGAATGCAGAAGGAGACATAACAGAGTGAGATGTCGGTGAACCAGGCACAAGGTTTAAAGCCGCAGCCATGTCCATGAAACCAGCTCCTGAGGCAGCTGACCTTGGAGAAGGAACACCGGAGCCAGTAGAGACATATAAGGGTCGAAGCTCCTCCTGGGTGTGCGCAAAAAAGCACACCTGTCTGGCACAACTTGTGCCATCTTTGCACAGCCTTGTCCGATATTGAGCAGGGTGTAACCAGCACTCAAACACGCCATGTGCATACTCACACATGTCCCCTCGCCGACAAGCACCCTTCCGAAAATCAGGACAAGGGACACAGCTGTAATGGTACTTCCTCGGGTCTCTTCTTCGGGCATTTTCTCCAGGGTGAACAAAAGGACATTCAGTCCAATCATGAGAATAGGCCCTTGAACAAGGCCTGACCTTGAACGAAAACATACGGAACTCATCAGTTGAGTAGATACTATTTCTAATGTCAGGAAGAGATGGATCCACAGGATATTGTTTCTTCTCCGACACAGAATTCACAGGCACATCACTGAATTTTGGGGCTCTAGGAGAAGAAGAATCAGCAGGGGAACTTGGAGAACTACTTCGGGGGGATGACGATAAGACAGGTGAAGATGCATTGGAAGTTGTAATAGACACCTGTAAATTAGAATCACCAACAGATCCATCAGAGGTATTGCTCATAAGCAGGTCCTCAAGAGCAGCTTTAGCACCAGGAAGCCTTGGAGGAAGTACAATCACATCAACTGGGCGCCGGCCAAAGGCATCCTCAATGTTCGGATCAGCACCAGCAGATAACAGCAGCTTGACAACATCCAGTACATTGACAGATCCTCCAGAAGCAGCACAATGGAGGGCAGTCCACTTATCTTGGCCACACAGTCTATTCAAATCAACCTCCGGTAAAGCAACTATCAACTTCAAGACATCAACACTACCGTAAGTAGCAGCCACCATCAGCGGTGTTCTTTCTTCCTGGGTGATCTGCTTTGAACCTTTCCTGCGAACATACCAAAGTCCAGCCTTGTCAACTGCGGACAAATCAAGCTCGATGGATCTTTTGAAAGCTTCAACATCATTGTTGGCCGCATATTCAAGCAAACTAGAAAAGGAATCCTCAGTCTCCACAGACAATTTACTCATGTCCTTCATGTTCTTAGATTTTATAACGGCAGCAGCTTGGGTAGTGGAAGAATTAGAATTTGATTGCTCCGGCCCACTGCACATACTCCAACCTAACTGCAAGACAACCAACAACACAAATATTTAAATCAAGAAGTTCCAACGTCCTGTATGACTCAGTCTCTGTGAAGAGGCAACCCCATCAAAAGAAGAACAAACAGATCAGGAGGGAGCTTAGAATACTTTGTATAAAACCAAGTCAACCAAGATCATGTAAGACAAACACCATGCGAAAAAGTATAAGACATACTAAGCTCCCCTTTTCGCAGAGATAAAGCCTTGATCAAGATTTACAATATGCTTATTATTATACAGTTAAATCCTTGAAAATAGCAGCCCACCCGTCTCATACAAAGATTGAAGTGAGACGGTTTACAACACTTGATCTAGTTAGACACGAATAAAAACAACTATTACAGTTATGCGATGCCAAAAGAATTGACTAGCGTACAGCAAACAGAGGATCCAGAGAGTTCCATTTTTTTCCCTTTAATGATAAAGGAAAAACATCTAACCAAAATAGCACCAATTCCACATCACGTCACCAGAATATTAAATCATAATATCAAATCTTAAGGGATGGAATATGGCTAAAAATAGAATCTAGTTCTCCACTCCACTTCAAAAACCGAATCATTCCTACACATTTCATCCTTTTTTTTATTCCAAGCAGAAGGAGAAAATGGGGAAAAAAGAAAGAAAGAAAACGACTCTTCTGTGGCCAAAGGGCATATATGCACCAAAAAATATAACTACATAAGATTCACTGAAATATCAATATGCACATACAAAACCGTCAGCTGGGCGAATATCGTAAAAAAGCAACACCAATAAAAATAAATAAATAAATAAAAAGTCTACAAAAATTCAACCTAACACTTATATCAATTTTTAAACCTGTTAAAAAATCTAGTTCATACGCCAAAAAAAGATTAATTTAACACATCAAATTAACAAAAGCTTGACAGAACATAGCAAACCAGATCGCTCCAACACGTAGTCAACGCAACTCAAAAAAAGTAAACAAAAAACAGGAGAACTTACCAATGACCACAAAAATCGGAAGTATCACAAAAGATCTGCGACTTCATCATATCCATCACTCATTTACCGATCCACTGCTCGGAGTAACAAACAACATGAAATCAAAAAAATCCGAGGCAGATACAAAAATCTTCATCATACAGTTCTACCTTACACAGAGGGAAGATTTATCACATGTATAGGTGGGAGGGAACAAAAGAAAAATCGGGAGAAAGCGAAAGAGAGGGGAAAGATGTTTGATCTGTAGTGAGAGGAAAATGTTTTAGATATACTGCGTATGTATGTATGTATTCTAGAGAGAGAAATTGAAGAGAGAGAGAGAGAGACAGAGAGGGGGAGCGGTTTTAAAATTGAAATGGAGATGAAATTGAAATGCAAATGAAATGATTTTGGAATTAACGCGAAATCAATTGAAAATGAGATAATATATGAGAGGTGTTTGGGAGTGGGCCCAGTGGGGGGAAAGGTAAAGGGGTTTTGGAGTCTTGGCCGGTGACTAGGCCATGTTTGGCTACTAGTAAAAGAACTTTTCTTTTCTCTTTTTTTTTTTTTTTTTGCTTTTTTTTTTTTTTGGTTAATTAAAGAGGATCAATATCATTCTACAACTATCTATTAGAGACTCGAATTCACATCTGATCTATTCATAAGATGTGTCACAAACCACGTCTATCCCTAAGTTGTTTGTGCTTACTGAACTCAGTTTGTTAAGATATTTTCTGAGATTACAAATGCTAAATTTTATTTTAAGAATAAGTTTTTAGAATGTGAATGTAGATTATTTTAGAATTTATGATGTATTAGTAATGAAATTTTGTAATTAATAAGAGTAAAGTTAGCAAAGTTTATTAAATTTGGTATGATGAAATTTTGCTTAGTTGTTGTTGAGGCGAATTGGATATTATTCTTTTTGATTGAGATAGAATTTCAGACAATGAAAATTTTAGATAAAAATGTAAATAATAGATTGTCATTAAGGATTTAAGGATTAATCTCTTTGACCAAGAT
This sequence comes from Handroanthus guayacan, assembly GCA_014898755.1. Lineage (NCBI taxonomy): Eukaryota > Viridiplantae > Streptophyta > Magnoliopsida > Lamiales > Bignoniaceae > Handroanthus > Handroanthus guayacan. Next base: position 183,532 of record JACFYI010003522.1, on the reverse strand, counting down.
AAGAATTTAGGTATAGTTATTATTAGTAATTTTGGGACACTCGATGTGTGCAACTAAAATTTTA
>JACFYI010003522.1:151128-178110 GCA_014898755.1 Handroanthus guayacan | reverse complement strand
ATGCATCAATATCTTTATTTTTAAAAATTAAATACATAAATTAAACATAATTTAAGAACTTTAAATTATTATTCGATAAACAAATACTATCATATAATAAATAAATACCCACACTATATATGAAATTCAAACCTGCACCTTCTGATGAAAATGAAGTGATTGTGCCATCTCATTCCAAAGGACAGTGACAACTTTATAAGCACATGATGCATCTCCTCTTCTTTCAAGATATATAATTTCTATATTAAATGACTAGAGCACCAACACAATAAATTCATTGAAACTAACGATAATTGAATTTGGTATATGCTCACGAATTGATAGCGAATAATTTTATTACTTTTAAAAATTACCATCTATTACCAATTTGTAACTTGACATATAATCTAATTATAAAATTGATATAATTACAATTTTTTTTCTAGTTGCTCCTCAGTAAAATAAATAAGTTCATTAAATTATTGTTTTATGAAAATTATTTAATTGCAAAGGCAATACACCATAATTTGGAATAGAAGGTTAAAAAAAAAATGATATGTTTCCATATTAAAAAGAAAACAATAATTAATAACGGGAAATTCAAACAATAAAAGCCAACAAGAAACACCTGAAAAAATTGTAAAATAATTTGATGATCCTAACTCTACGGGTATATCATTCTTATTTCCTAGTAACAACTTAAATTTTTAATTTCCTTTCATTCCTCTAATAGTCATTCCTAAATTTTTGCCATCGTCCTGGCATCGTCTCCACCTTTTCAAAATGGAGGTGCAAGATTCGAGTCCCATCGACAGTGTGTGGATGTTTGTCTACCGAACGGTAGTCTTTATCCACCAAAATTATTTGAATTTTATTTAGTCATATATTTGGTTTTTAAAATGTATTCTTGCAATGATATTGATGATAATCGAACATAATCGCTTCTCTGAAAAAAAAAAATTATCACAGCTTTTCTTTTTACGGCCCGATTCAATGTATCACTAAATCAATCAATTTTATTAGAAATCAATATGAAGTACGAGAGATTACAAATAAAAACAATCTAAAACCTACTTTTCAATAGAAAAATAAATTAAACCCCTACCTCTTGACTATAAAAAATTTCCAAATTAATCAAAAAAATTTTGAATTAATATTTGATCAAAGTTCGGACCACATCCACAATAATACCGTGAAATAAAAATTTACAAATATAAAACATATATGTGTACATGTATATGTACTTACGATGTTGTCGATTCGATTGAGCCTGGAGAGGATTGGTTCTTCAAAACCTGGCATATTGTTGAAAGGGTTTTAATTTTTTGAGCAAAAAAGGGTGCAGACAAGAAGTGGGAGTCATATAAAATCTGGTTGGATTATGTTGTGGGGTTTTTTTATAAGGAAGACACATGGATAAAATGAAATAAATATTTGGGAATGATGATACGTGTATTCTTATTGATAAGGTAAAAAATATTGTGTTGTATCAACTGTTATGGTGACACGCTAGTTGTACATGCAATATGGATTGGACAGCACCAAACCTTGGATTGGCACTTGAGATTTCTATATATTTTATTTTGATGTCACTGATGATGATGTGAAGAGATGAAAAACTCAATTGGGATCACGTTATTTCCATATATTTCATTTCCCATTTCATTAATAAAAATATTTTACTATAAATGCATTTGATTGTGGGAGTAATATATATTATGGAATGCAAGATCCAAAATGATCTATCCATGGTGATATATATGATTTGAGCATTAATCTAATGCTTATGATCTGGTCGAACCTTAAGATCAAATATATCTTAGTTATATTCTCATGATAACCCAAAAAAAAAAAAAAAAAGTAACTATAATTTATGACAAGATTTTCAATATTGCTAAATTGATACTATACATGTGTCACTATTATCAATCACTATTAATTTTTTTAAAAAATTATTATTGCAACATTAAATTTTCATGTCATCATTAAGTAATTTTCATTTTTTCCCCCTTGTAGCGAATAAGCATAGAGCCAAAGATGCTCAAAATAGGACAACCTTTCAAACTGCGACTAAATCTGTGTACAAACAAAGGGTAACCTAATGAATTGAAACATCTTGTTGGTAGCCATAGGAAAAGAAAGAAAAAGTGATTCGCAAACATTGAGGAGTGAAATGGGAGCAACGCAAACCATAAAATAGAAATTTATGAAGAGCAATACAAGTATCGTGCTACTAGGTGAAACAAACTAAATCAATCACGCGGGCATGACTGCTAATGTCCAACAACGAAAGGTATCACTAGCTTACGTTCTGAGCCAAACAACACAAGCACTTGCATTTATGTTCATTTCATGCATTGTTTCTAGTAGAGAATGGGCTTGTTTTTGACATATATGAACATATAATTGCCGTTTATGCTCATATGCTAAGAGTGCTCCTACATTAGTTAATTACAACCAAAATAGAAGAAAAATTATTAATTTGTTGTCAATCTGATATCTGATCAGGTTTTGTGTTATCATCAGATGGCCATATGATGGTCTCCATAAGCCTTTCTCTCATCAACTTCAAGTTCTCCTCTGATATTTCATTGTATATTTCCCCGGGGTCCAATTTCTACATAGCCATCATAACAAATGAAACAAGAAAATCAAGGGCACAATTGTGTGTGTGTGTGTACATAGAGAGAGAGAGAGAGAGAGAGAGAGAGAGAGAGAGAGAGAGAGAGAGAGAGAGAGGAGGGGGGGAGAGAGAGAGAAGTATCGATGAAGTTTGACTTGATTACGAAAACACCCTCTATCATCAATTTAATTGACAAAAAAACCTCAACAAAATCTATGAAACATTACAGTGGAATTCCTAAAAACTTAAGCATGTTAGATTGGGGTTCGACTTGTAATCTTTCAACCAATATGTTAGATTTTCAAAGAGTCTACCTATCATGTTATACAACTATTTAAGTTTTCCATCAACTTAATTACCCATAGTGAGTGTTAATTTGTAAATTTTTCACACTAGGTAATTTGCAGTTTACCCCCTCCCGTGGAAAAACAATAAGCACCACACTCTCATGTATTTCTAAAATGCAACTTTTTTAAAGCCACAATTAATATAGTGCCTATTACCTTTTCATAGGCAATTTTCTGTCGTCTTTTAAAATGGGGTCAAAATGCAATTTACCCTTATCAAGCCATACGAGTTTGTTTCTCTAACTAGGCCAAATTTCACGAATGTTGAGATAATCAATTAAACCTAGGTATGAAATTATATACCTTAATCCATCTGCCATACAGACTAAGTCGAGTTATCATCACTCTTTCAGCAAGTTCTCGTCTCTCCTGTTAACCAATGCTGAAAAGTCTTAGACTAATTTGTTGAAAATGATTCAAGACCAAGCCAAAAAAGGAAAAACTATATTTTTGGTCCTGTAAATTAATCACTATTCACTATTGTTCCGAGTTTTATAGTTTAGTCCTATTAGAATGATGAATTTTAAAAAAAACTCCCATTTTTTCCTGAAGATGCAAATTGGTTAAACTTCTGGCATGCCACATTAGCATTTCCAACCAAATTGGTCAAATTTTCGACGTGTCACATTAGCATTTCTAACCATTTCTTCAAACTCCGACAAAAATGGGCGTTCTTAATAAGTTCATCCTTTTTATAGGACTAAACTTCGAAACAGAAACATACATAACCGAAAGTAAAAAGTGATTACTTACAAGACCAAAATATAATTTTCCAAGACAAAACAATTGTTTGGAAAATTCTGTTCTCGCGTAAGCTTATTTAATGCATGTGTTTGTATTAGATGATCTTGAAATTTAAAGAGTCAAATGAAAGAATTCAAAAGATTCTAAGTTTATCAACCATGTATACTTTTTACCTTGACAAGAATCTGTAGGAATGTTGTCCCCTTGTTTGGTACATTATCTGCAACAAAGCTGTCACAGAGGAGAAAGTTATCTACAACTAAAAGTATCATTGCCTTCCCGTTAAGGAGTTATGATTTAAAAATTATAATAGTACTCTCTTTTCGAGTGTCGTAATTTTTGAACCCATGAAGGGATGGTGTTCTAATTTTCCAAACTACAGTTATCATTCTATTTTTAGCCTATAGAAACTTAATGGAGCATAGTGACAATTTGGGAAATTCCCATAATGCCCTCTTCACGAGTATTGTAATTTCTTCAAAACAACAGTTATCATTCCGTTAATTCTTTTTTTTACCTAAACAAATAACAGGGGGTGTTATTGTACGAAGTTAAATAAGAAAAAAGGCAAAAATTTTGGCTTACTTGTTAAACCAGTGGTATTGTGGTGGATTCAATTCATAGAGTTGTTCAAGAACAGTCCTTACAGCTTTAAATGTGAAGTAGTTGATAAGTTCCTGCAGTGAGGATGATCATAATCACTTGCTATTCAAGAAATTTAAAATAAAAAATGAGAGAAGGACAATGTAGAAAATTTTAATTTATTTTAAGATATTAATATCTTTATTTGATTTTAATCATTTAAATTATAAAAATTATCATTACTAACATTGTATACTCTTGGAAATTTTATTTTATTACAATACGTCAACAATTTATTTTTGAAAAGAGATCTACCATCTTATAACATGTAGAGTCATTTATAAGATGTCCCAAATATGTTTAACCAAGCACTGTCTAAATTCAAAACCAATTCTTTTTTATAAGACGATTCATTACATCACCAAATCAGTCATCAAGTATAAAAACGAACGAATAAGCACATAAACCCACTCGTAAATAAAAAACAATCTATTATTCAGTAGAAAAACAAATTTATTTACGAACAAAATCACACATAATTATAAAGTGGAAAAAGACTAATTCTTGCACACATACAACATGTTTTCCTTTTCTTTTCTGAAAAATACACCATAAACAATGAATAATCTCAATATATGTACTATTATAATGTAATAAACAGTCATCCAGAATAAAATAATGGCAATATTAGAACAATTAAACTCACCATTTTAACATCATTGAAGGTGTCTTCATATTGCCCTCCTAATTCATCAACAACAATAAAGCCCTTTTGAGTCTTCTTTCTCTTTCTTGAACAGAGTACTTTTGCAGACAACTGCCACTCTTTCGATCCACCCAAGAAAGAAGTGCTCAAATCTTTCATCCTTATTTTCTTCAATTGTCTTCCTTTCCCCACGCTTTTGTAATAATAAGAGGCTGTATTTGCCTTTATTTTTGGTCTAACTGAAGACATTGGATATAGGTATAAACATGGGCATGAAGAAAGACTATCCGTAAAAGATTTCAATGATGTAGCTCCTGCCATGGATGCCCACAAATCTTGGGATAATGATGATGAAAACTATTAGTATAAAAGGTTTTTCCTTTATTTTTTTATTTTTTATTTTTTGTTGTTTTTTCTATTTTTGAGGATCGAGTTTAGAAGATAATAAAACAGAGCACCTGGAATTTGTTGGGTTAGCTGCAGAGCACGTAAAAATCTTCTCTCTCTCTCTCTGTTTTTTTTTTTTTAAATTACCAACTATACCCCTGGGGCTTCGCATAATTATAAAAACACGTCTTTAGATTTGGAATATTATCATTATATTTGTACCTTAAATTCAACCAACACATATGTTCTTGAGTTGACACATAATTACAATTATACTACTTGAGCTAACATATAGTTATCTTTAGAGTCCTTGTCACAGAAGTCTACTTCTAATGTTTTAAGATTTTTATCGGCTGCATCCATCAGAGAACTAAAGTAGAGATGTAATGGTACTTTCTCAAAGCTCATGAAATGTTTTGAAAATTATTTTGAACCTTATGAAATATTAGGTAATTATCTTTCTTCTTCTTCTTCTTCTTTATTTATTTATTTTTTTTTTGTGGGTTCTTCTTCTCTTCAATATTCTGAATTGACTTTGTGATATTTATGTGATTTTTGATTAGAGTGTTTTCTGCCTTCGTTTTTCGTTCAATTTTCTGAGGTCTCAATTTTTCCACACACAACATATCCAAACTACACGGCCAATCTACTCTCTTGTCTTGTCATCTCATCCAGAAATGGGCCACAAGTGAAACTGTACCACTCTCTTTTCCGGTCTGTAATTAGGTAAAGAGATTCTTCAACAGCCTTCCGTGAAGAGGTAGAATCTTGTTGCTTTCGTACAAAAGGGGAGTAGAGATTCCATTGGTTGACTGGCAAGATTCTTGAAATTTAACAACAATGTAGCAGTAAATCCTATACAAATTAAGTTTATGGAATTTCCTTGGCTAATTTTTCTACACCATGCTTGGTACAAGAATTTTGATAAAGAAAAAAACAATCAAGGAAAATAATTTTGATAATTTGTCTAGTAAAGGAAATAATAAAGAGAAAGAATTTGAAGAAAAATGTAATGTAACCAAGGAAAATTCATATTTCCCACAGAACAGAGAGAAAAAAAGAGAGAAATTATTTGCCATAGTTTACTATTTTCTTTTTAGTAAAAAAGATAAGGACATTATGGTTCTCGTAAAAACGAAAAGAAAACAGAAGAAAGAGACGACAAATTACCACAATTTCCGAGGGCAGTCACCATAGATTTCACTGATTTTGAGAGCAAAAATTAAAAATAAAATAAATAACGAATGCAAAATGAAGATCTCGTACAATGTGCAAGAACCACCAATTATGCGTTTCTCATTCTCACGCAAAGGCAGCATTGAAAGAGAATCAGAATCCCAACTCAAGTTCTATACTGTCCCGTTAGAATCTTTTCATCGAGATGTGGTCAAAATTAATTGTCACAACTGTGAGAAAAAAATAAAAGGAGCAGAACGTATTTAACTGCAGTTAATGGAGCCTTGACACATATGATAGCTATGGTATTATCTTCTAGACAACAAACAAAGCTATAAAACAAGTAAATATAAACGAATAAATAAATTCATTAATACGATAGGAACTAGGAAGAGTATTACTCATGAGTTCCAACATACAATTCTCCACATTTTGCACAAACATAATATAACTTGCGTCATTAACTAATCTTAAGACATTTTTTTTTATATATCTACACGAAGTGAACTTCACATGGACAAAAACTTACACCAAGATGTGCAAGGATATTTATAGGACATGCAATTACCACAACAGCCTCTCGAACTTCGACTTCCACAAGGTTATCTAACTAGCAGTTAATTCCACATAGTTCAACATCCGGGCCAGTGACTCTAGTGGTGAATGGATCGACTCGCACCCATAACAAAGAAAAGATAGAAGCTAGAAGAATGGACCATACGACGACAATAGTGGGCGTTCTGTTCTGGCGACCCATAAGACCTTTGAGGAAAGGATAAAGATGAACAATCACCCAAAAGGCAAAGAATAATTTACCGAAGAGGGGGCCCCACGATTGGTAACCACTGTTGATGGCGTAAGAAATTCCAGCAACGACACCCACCAAGTTTATGATGAGAAGAGTTGTCGGGGGTATCAAAAGTGTCGTCCATTTGAACATGTAAAGCTCAGTAAAATCTCCCTCTTCATCCGAGGCCTTAGACGTGACAGTGAAGTTGGTATCTATTCCAGCAAGCACTTTGAGCAATCCTTGGAAGACAGCAAAGAGGTGAGATGAGACACCTCCAATGACCCAAAACTGCTCATTTCTCCACCATTCATCGATTCCGACACCACTCCATCTCATCTCTAGTATACCAGTAGCAAAGATGGAGAGAAAGAGGGATAGAAACCAGATACTTGCAATGTTACTAATCTGCAGTGCAGAATAGATAGTTATCAATATTTTTGGTTTTCTTCTGAAATTTTTGCAAAAGAATGGCTTTGAGGATGAAAACAAACCTGTGGGATAATGAACTTTCCAGTAAGCAAGCAAACAGCTGGCAGGGTGCAATAGAGTAGAAGAGGGATGGCAGTGACTGGGTAAATTGTGGTGTTCACGTATGCAAATCTCTCTAGCCATTTTAACCTTCCACCGTAACCATACCATATTGGACAATGCCTGCTAAATAAAATTTCTACAGATCCCAAGGCCCACCGAAGCACTTGGTTCAAACGATCAGAAAGATTAATTGGAGCTGATCCCTTGAAGGCTGGTCTTGGAGGCATACAGTAGATTGATCGCCAACCACGTGCATGCATCTTAAATCCTGTAAGAATATCTTCAGTGACAGAACCATAAATCCATCCGATCTGCATACAGAACAAGGAAAATGAGTCTCATACAAAAAACTGCATGCACTACACACATTTCCAAGCGAGCACCAAGGAAAAGGCACATTTACAGGTAATAAACATTTGAGGGGATGAAAAAAACAAAACTAATTAAAAATGCAGTAAACAGATGTAAATATTTATTTATTCCCATGAAATTAGAAAAGAATGAGACACGGAGATTCAACAGAGGTATAAGAATATTGAAACATCTTTGAAGATCTCTTTTACAACTTCATTCAGAACTTCACCCACCCTTTATAACTTAACTAGTACTGCATACTAAGAATACAAGCACTGCATCTAACCTCCCACCGCACCCCCCTTCCCTGCAGGGAAAAGCCTTCCCCAGTGGAAGCAATCCCTGCAGAGAAAAACCCTCTCCAGTGGAAGCAAAGTAGGGGAGTAACAGAGGTCATGAATATAAATTCAGTTCAATTGCTAAGAAAAGTATCAAGATTTGGTCAATTCTGATGTCTTGACGAAGTACAATGTAATATAATTTCCGAGTAACATGTCAAAAAACTTCAATTTTCAATAAATGTCATTATAAAGCTAAACCTCTGTTTTATTTTAGTAGAGTCCATGTAGTACAAACTCCAAGAGTAACATTTCGCTATGTTAGATTCTATTACCAATATCAGAATACAATCCTCTGTTGGGCATTTTACCATTCCAACATATTACTAACAAATTTTCTTTCTGATAAACAGCATTTATTGCCACATAGAACTCATGATAGAAATAATTAACCAACTTACCTCACTTCCCCATTCTGTCTTATCTTCATATCCACAACTTATAACATGAATGGCCTCTTTTAGCAGATTCTCTGGTGTGGCAGATTGAGGAACACCACCATTCTCCATCAGGGTAGATGCAACAAAAACTGCAGACTGGCCAAACCTTTTCTCAAGGCTCATTTGGGACATAAGTAAAGACTTCTCATCATCAAATCCAGCACCTAATTCAATTGCCAAAGAGGGAGATTAGCAACATAACAAGGCATTGAAACAAACAGTCCGACACCAAGAAACAAGCTGGGCCAGGACACTTGAAATTATGCAAAACATTAAGGGCGTGATTATCAAAGGCTCCAGCACAAATATATTTTAATTATCTGAATTCCCCAAAGAATACTCATGTACAATGAAACAGTAAAATCTTCATCTAAGCAACTATTTCATTATCAGCTGTGGAGTTAATGGATAATCACGTCTACTAAGGAACTTCTGTTATTGATTTCAGGAGGAGAGTACCTTCAACACCTTCCTCTATATCCTCCAAGCTGAAGATAGGAACAGTGGGATCAACATGCTTGCTAGATTTCTTTTTATCTGACCCTTTCTTACTTGATTTAGAACTTTTCTTACTTGATCGACCAAAGCAGGAAGAGAACAACCCAGGTTTCTTATGCTTAGGTTTGTGGGGAGGCTCATAACCATACAAAGCTGTTCTGTTGAAGACACATCCGGTACCCACGTATACAGGGCCTTGAATGCCATCTAAACCTCTCAAGTTAATCTGGATGGGAGCAAACACAAACAAGTTCAAATGAGGGGTAGGTAGCCAACAAAATGAACTTTTATCAAATTAATTAAGCATGTTTACCAGATCTGCTGCCCAACTATGACCTCTCAAAACCCTTTTTATTATCAAATAGCAAAGAAGCACAAACGTTTAAAACAGTTATAATGAACTTACATCAAAGAAGACAGTGTTGCGGTTGGCATATCGATCGTTCCTATCTATACCATCAAATCTCTGTGGGAATTGAACATAGCACACATATTTCCCAAGATTTGGGTCCATTAGGAAGCACATTGCTTCACGCAGGGCCTTGCTGTTGTTTATGTAGTGATCACAATCAAGATTTAACAAGAAAGGTCCATTGGTAAGAACTGCTGACACACGGACCTACGATAGTTGTATTTGAAAAGTCAAATTTGTGAGCAGGACAAAAGTACAAGTGCAAGATAGATCCTTTGGCCACTTACAAGTGCATTCATAGCACCAGCCTTCTTGTGATGTTGGAACCCTGGACGCTTCTCACGAGAAACATATACCAACCGCGGTAACTCATTACCCTCACTATCAACGCCTCCACTTTGGCCCAGGAAAACCTGTAAGCAAGAAAATATAGATCATATATATATATTTCGGAGAGCAACTATAAGAAAATGTAACTATTCAATGTGCTGAGGCAGCATATCTGCTCATAACAAGCATAGCTCTTACTGAGAAATCAAATAAACAGAAGAATGACCATAGATAAGAATTTATCCCGTTGCATATACACTGGACATGCAAGTCACATACTGTTCGCACAAGCAATTACTATATACATATATATATATATATATATATCAAGGAACATTGGCACTTGGACAAGCTAAGTTCAACTCTGAAAATAAACTCACCTGGATCATTCCTGGATGATCCCTTGTATTATTTCCAGGCCATGGTGTGCCATCTTGCATGATCCAACCTTCTTCAGGAACTTTTTGCGCCTTGGCAACAAGTGCATTGATACGAATTTTGAATTCTTCATATTCTCTCTGTAAAGACAAAGAGAGAAACAAGCATAAGATACTTGACCAACCAATACATTATTTTGGTATAAAACAATTCTCACCTTCATGGCCCTGCGTTCTTTCACAAAGGATGGCTGAACTTTATCTTTTAAGTAGTCAATCTTCTGAGCAAAGTACCATTCAGGAGCCCGTGGCTCAATATTGTACTTTTTGCAGAAAGGAACCCACTTCCTTGCAAATTCAGATGTTTCTGATAAAGCTTCAAATGTTAACATGGCAGCACCATCATCAGAAACATAGCACGAGACCTTGTCCACTGGATAGTCTACCGAAAGAATGGACAAGACAGTATTAGCTGTAACGAGAGGTGGCTCCTTCAGAGGATCAACAGTACTGACAAATATGTCAACAGCAGCTAACTGTGATGGCTCTCCTTCACGATCATATCTGTCACACAAAATTGATATAGTGTCCCAAGATCAGAGGTGAAAAACAACTTTCATCTCTTCATATAACCAAGAAGAGAAACCAAGGAGAAAAAAGGGGCTTATGACTATCAAAATCACATGATAAAACAAAAGGCCAGGAGAACAAATGCAACAATGTTTTGAAACTAAACAAAGATACTGCATTATCCACCTGTTATAATTATAGCGTAAGGTTCAACTAATTATATGTAGAAGGAAGGGCCAATATATAAATCGCATAAAAGGAATAGTTTCTAACCTTAGAGCAAGCCTGTCGAGATAAGTTTCACGGTTTACTGGAAGCCATTTTGGGAACTGATCCAGAATCCACGATATAGCAAACCATATCTCACAGATCACAGAAATTAACCACAAAGCATAAGCATCGGATACAGGATTCGTTATTCGATAGTGCAAGAAAATGCAGAGAATCACTAGCCGCAATACAATAATCATCCTGTAAGGGTTTATCCTCGATGATGGAATAGAAACCTTTCTTGATAGGGGCTGACGGGCTTCATCATTCCTATACCAAGAAGAAAAGTAAGCACACAGGAGAATGGATGCCTATGTCAAAATGTTGCTGTGTATTATACTGCATCTTTCGCGGGATTTGTGCTACCAAATGGGAACAAGGTAAGGTCTTCCATGAATATAACTATATTATCATTGTTTTTCTCACGGATGCATTGAAAACTTTTAAGACATGAAATTGAGAACTCACAGTAGAGAGTCATCCACAAGAACATCTGTGCTAGCATCAATATCTCCTGCTCCTCTTTCTGAAGGAGGATGGCTCGTAATCATTGGAACAACAGGTTTTTCCTGCTTCATCTTCCAGCCATCAACTCTTTCCTTCCAGGCAACATTGCCTAAGCCTGGGGATCCAAACTCCCTTACAGGATCTACAATCCTTGCTGCAATTGGAAGAAAAAAATGTATTAGACACTGGATTTAAGGGACTCAACAAAATAAGAGAAAGAAAATGTGATTGAACTAAATCACTGGTAAAGAAGTAGAAAATTTACGTTTTCCACCACCACCAGGAGGAGGAGATGCCATCGAAAGGCGTCCAGGTGATGCTGCAGACAGTTCTCCAGAAACCTGCAACCAAAGAGGAAGAGAATTTTAATCTATCAATTATGCCAAGACTATGACTATGTAATCTGTAGGAAAGTAGTGGACTATACAGATAAGGAACTTACATCCGTCCCATTTGTAAGCAAAGGAATGTGGTTGTGTGAGACCTCCTTATCGTACTTTGGCGCACTAACACCTTCCCCTCGCCCATAATTCATGTGCCAGCTCAACATGCGCTCAGAAACCTTCTGCTTGTCACTTTGATTTTCAGAGTAATGAAGATCATCAGCACCATCATCAGCTACATTATCCTCCTCTCCATCACCACGAATTGCAGGACTTCCTGATTGAAAGGATCACATTCTTCTTTTAGGAAAACATATTTTGATAGCAACTCACTACTCAAAATTCAACATTGACTAGGTCAGAAGATAATGTGCATAGAGTTGAATGCCTAGGAATAGATGGAACTGACATATCAGCCAACCCCACCCCCGTCCCCCCCAAAAATAAGAGAGAGATAAGTGAAAACCATGTACATGAATTGCTAAGAGTTTGGGAAATGTTGAGTTTGGTAGGCTCGGGAAAGAAACCAAACTTGATAAAGTCCTCTTGGCATCTTATTTTCTAAAAAATCTTCCTACAAAATATTTTGAGAAAACACAAATCATGATGACTACATGTATATATGTATACACATATGCATGAAAACTCTAATTATTTCTTGCTTTTATATAAATCTTTATAAAAATTTCAATTGTTACATTTCATATCATAACAACATATAATAATGTAAAAGCTTGGCGTAATGCCACTAATTGGAGAACATATTATATGATATAACATCCACCATACACAATGTCCTCTGTAATGAAACCAAATGTATTTTACTATGAATTGAAAACACATAAAAACAACCATTTCCGAACCCACATTTCCTGTTCCAATCCCCAAACTGCACTTTCTAGAAACATTTCCCCCAAAACAACCCAAAAGAATTCCAAGTAGAGCTTAGAATATTGCGGCCATAGTTTCTCCCTTTTTTCACCTCATATGGGGGATTTCTCATGAATGCTTCCCCTCCCTCTAACCTGGTTCTCACATATGATCAAATTCCAATTCCAGATTCCCCCGATGGATCTTCTAGCTTCTGTGGTTGTTTGCTTTCCATTGTGCTCAACCAAACTGCACTAAGATTCTACTTCTTTTAACTTAGAGAACATTGCATCTATCGAAAAACAAACTTTAAAACCTCAGTATTTCTTCCTAATTCTGCAACTCAACATTGTAATCACGATCATTCTAACAGTCTCCTAATAGCAAACTCTACATTGAAGAGAACAAAATGAGACAAATACCTTTATGCCTCTTGTATCTAGTTTTGCACTGAGGGCAAGACTGATTCCCATCCTTCCTCTCATATTCATAACAAGGCCTGCATACCGGAAATGCACAGACATTGCAAGCAACAAATGGTTCACCATTAACAGTCAACCCCACATCATCACCACAGATCTGACAGACATTGCTGCCCATGTTCTTCAACGTCTTTCCCTAGCAATTGAATACCGTAAATTAGTTCAAGAAATTAAATTATTGCAAGATTCAAATAGACCAAAACTGTAACACAAATAAAAATAACATCAAACCTATACAAATATATATGTGCAGACATAAAGTGTAAATATGGGTCTGTATTTAGTCTAATTCAACAAATACAATGAATGAGTCAAGGAAGAGTCAAGAAACCTGATGAAATCATTACAATCTTCAATAGTATCTTAAGCATCAGTACACAGGAGTTTCTTATTTATCCAGAATGATATCTAGAAACACTATTTCACTGACCTTGGTTTCTGCTTCAGATTCCATTGTCACTTAGCCTGGACAGTAGCAATGGATTCACAATCAGCTGTAGAAAAGCTTCACTCAGAATTTAACATCCCCGGTGCCTACCAACGCCCTCCTGAAAAAAACAGCACAAGATCATTATTTTTCCAGACTCTTCCATGAAAAAGCGAGAAGTGACGCACTCGATTCCCTCAGTTAACAGATCAGCTACTAATCACACCAAAATAAAACATATACCATCAAAATCTCTATCCCGCCTGCCGACAATCAAAAACAACACATTTCAACGTTAAAATAAATTTTTTTGAAAAAAAAAATGGAATAACATCTCATATTTGTCACACTCCATAATACACCAGGATATTCAATCCTCTCAATTAAGCTGAAATAAGCAGCAGTCCACTAAAGCTCAATGCACTAGGAAATTTCCGAATCAAACATTGCACTAAAATTCCATTTCAAAAATTACAAACAGAACCGAACCAAATCTATCAACACGACACAACACAGCAAAACTCTCTCTCTCTCTCTCATTGCATTCACCTACAAAGTAAACTACAACGTACTACTCACCTCCCGATCTAAACGTTACTGCAATCTCGACCACCTGAAGTGTACAGATTACACCTCGCTTCCAACTAGAACAGTCATCCAACACTAGATCGATCCTCCACCAGATCTAGATTACAACCAAATCGCACACGTACACCGACAAATTGAGACGCAAATGAACGATCAGAGAAAAGGATAAAGAGTGAGAAGAACCACTAGCCGTCGGCGTCTCTCTCTCTCTCTCTCTTTTATTTTCTCACTACACAGAGACATATAAGTACGCGTGTGTGTAGCTGTTAATGAGTGCGTGGGTGGGTGATAATTATTATTTGTTATTATTGTGAAAATTAAATTAATTAAAAAATTAAAAATCGCTTGTAAGATAAGAAAACAACAGGGGAGCTGGCGAGAGTGAGTTCATAGATTTCTAGTGAGAGAAAAAGGAGAAGAGAGAGGCGCTTGCTGTCATTAGTGCACCGACGGTGGGGGAATGGTCGTGGTACGCGGCAAAGGTTTGTTATTACAGGCTTCGGATGATTGTACAATTTGGACGGGTTTGCCCTTGGCTTTTGTCGATGACGAAAATTGTGAATAGGACCTCTCACGAAATACTTCGGTGTTTTGAGGCGTCTGTGACATAACTTTAAAATGGTGTTTTGACATTGGGCATGGGATATGATGGATATTTGTTTTATATTTTAGGTGTTAAATATAAATTATGCTGAATATTTTTTAATATTTAAATAATATTCATTGTATTTTGGAAAAGAAATTTTTTATCATAAATATCAAATCAAATGATAGGCCTATAAATTCGGATATTCTATTATAAATACTAGAATATTCATATTCATACTCGAATTTTATCATGTATTAAAAATAAATATCCCATTCAGATAAATCAAATGCCATTTAGATATTTGGATATATGGTATCCACATTAATAGTTAAGATATCAATATAATATCAAAATATTATTATATCCATTGTTCACATTCTTCATTAATGCATAAATTTGTTAATTTAGATATCCAATTTGTTATATTATTGTTCAACAATTAAAATTCATGAGTAAAATTACTGCAAATATTCCATGACAGCCTAAATTTTTAATATGTGGTGTATAACCTTTAAATTTTATTTTTACATATTATTTAATACTTATACATTATATTATTTATATAATAAATATATACAACATTATGTGATGATGCAGAGTCTA
This sequence comes from Handroanthus guayacan, assembly GCA_014898755.1. Taxonomy (NCBI): domain Eukaryota; kingdom Viridiplantae; phylum Streptophyta; class Magnoliopsida; order Lamiales; family Bignoniaceae; genus Handroanthus; species Handroanthus guayacan. The sequence goes on along the minus strand of JACFYI010003522.1, from coordinate 162,207 downwards.
CGAGTACGAATGATTTCGAATACAAGTGCAATAATATCCATATTTGGATTGTCTGGCAACGAATACAAATGCAATACAAATAATATCTATCAATTTTGGATACGGATATACACAGTGGATTTGATATTCGGATATTTTTTACAAGCTTCTTAACTACTCTATAAAATGTTAAAGATTATATGCATATATAGTTTTCTGGCTAGTGTCAAAGCAATTACATTTTTTAGGTCGGCAAGTAGTTTTATGAAAATTGAAAAAACAACAAGGTTGATTATTGGATGCATTCATGGTTCTCAGTCCCTTCGCTAACAATATCGTGCTTGTTCTTGTTAAATTTCTTGGACTTTAGAGGATCTTTTTTTTTTTTCTCTCTCTCATTGAGGTAAAATAGTCCGTAAGCTTATCTCTATTTTATCTCTATAAAGTCATTAAGATACCAAAGTGCCTTAATTGTTTTTGACTGCATTTTATTAACTATCTCGAACCTTCTCAATTTATTTTTAGATCGAGTATACTTATGCCTTAGGGACTCATTACACATGCAGGCATTAATTTAAGATGATTAAAAATCTTCTATTATATTTTTCGAGAAAAATTTCAATTTTGATGAAATATTTGGTTTAATCATGAAATAAAATAATGAAAATATAGAGTTGGGGGAAATAAAAACTCCAAAAATAGCATAAATCTTTAGACAAATAATTTGATTTTAGTGGGCACATTGAGTACGTGCAAAGGATAATGATTGAAGTTAATGCTTGCGAAAATTAATGGCGAAGTTACAATCTTAATAGACGAAAAGATTAGATCCATTTAAATTCGAATGATGCTTAACTAATTTTGTCTAGTCAGCGATTAATGAATTAAATTTGTCAAAGCAAGCCTTAAAGTTCCAAGACCAAATGTAAAATTTTATCCAAAATAACAATAATGCGTCCATGCTATAAAAATGTGAAGTTATTTATTTATTTATTAATTTATGAATTCAAATTGGTTGAGTTTTCACTTATTAATTAACACCAAATGTTTTCAACATGTCACTTTAAAATTTTCTATACATATTAATCAACACAAATACTTAGAAACGATAACACAAGATACTGATTGATATCTATTATTATATGTGTGGGCAAGCATATAAGGATGCTCTTCATGCTCTTGTGAACTGCACCTTGATTAGGCATGTTGGGGTAAGATAAATATATGTAAATTAATTATTGGGAAATACTTAATATTATTTAGAAACAAATAAAATATGATTTTTAAATAAAAGATAAGATAATCAAAATTGGATAGGACAAGATAAGAATAAAATTCTAAAAAGTATTATGTCTGAGGAAAATTTGAAATTAATTTAATAATTTATAATGTGGATATTAATCACATGTACCAAGATGAAGTCATTTACCAACCTTCCAAGTTCCAACCATATGGAAAAAGGAAAATGTACTATGTAATGGACATGGATTAGCCATCGTTCTTTGGATACAATGGCACGACTTCCACCATTGCATAATGGAGATGCAAGATTCAAGTCCTACCAACAGCGTATGAGTGTTTATCTACCGTATGATAGTATTTGTCCACCAAAATGGTGGTTTGAATTATTTGGATTGTATTTAGTCATATATTTAATTTTCAAAATATATTCTTACAATGATATTTATGTATAGTTGAATGTAATCGCTTCTCTTAAAAAAAAAAATGGACATGGATTACGAAGAATGGACAATAACTATAATTTACAGACTAAATAGAATATTAGCAAATGAGTTATACTAAAAATAACTATAATATAAAATTACAAATTTAAAAAATAATTTACAAACATATATTTACTTTTATTTTAGTCGCTAGGATCTAAAATTTTGTATCGTAGACATAATTGGCTTGAAATTTTTCATTGTAATTATATATCTCTTTAATATATATAAACTAGCATAATCCCCGTGCTATGCACGGTCGAATAATTAAGTTTTTCTTAAAAAATATTTTATATATATAATAAATATAAAGACTCACACAATATAGGTAATAATCTAATATATATATATATATATGATTTTTTCTATCATAAACTTACAAAATAAAAAACCCAGAGCTTGTTTAAGTAACCATCACTATTCTTGGAATGATATAGATTTTTATTCACTCATAGAAATTATGTTTTATGTAATATAATTGTTCTTAAATTTATTTATTTATTATTATTATTTTTAAAGATATTGGGACTAAATGAATGATTAAGTTCTAGAATTACTTTAGATGGAAAATATGGTGATCATTTACAGAGTTGAATAGTTGGAATAAAAGAAATTATGTACAAATGCCCTAGAAAATCTTTATTCTCTAATTTATTAAATATCAAACAAATCAAGTAAAAATATTATAGTTCAAATTAAAAATTAATAAAATTAGAGGATATCTATAAAATAATTTTAAAATATAAGTTAATGAGAAGCCTTTTGGTTCAATTCTTTACTTAGTTTAAAACTCAAAAACATCTCAATTGGATAGAGCCATTTTCAAAATAATTCCAATTACACAGATATGATGTATATATAAAATAAAAAATAAGAAAAGCAAAAAGAATGTATTTTTAAGTCTTAAATAATAAAAAACAATATATATTATAGAAATATTAAAATCAACAACAATCTCCCATCATATAAAATTGCAAAACTATTTGAACAAATAGGGAACTTAAAAATCATAAATAAAATTAAAATAATGAATAGATAAAGTAAATGATAGAATGAGGGAAAAAACGTGAAACTTAAAAGATTAAAGATTTTAATATGTCACAGACTTTATAGTTGTTGAAGAGAAAAAGTAAAAACTGTTCCATAATGCAAAATAACAAAATTAAATAAACAAAAATTTAATCTAAAAAACGAAAGAACAAACCAAATTGAAGCTTTTCTTTAACATCAATAACATATACAATTCAACCAATAAATTGTGAAATACATATGGGAAGTAAAAATAGACAATAAAAAAACCCCTCGAATTAATAGATAAACCTGAAAAATATCAGGATGCACAATGTAACTTTTCTACATAAAATCTAAATTGGGCACTAAGATGGGAAAAAAAAATTGAGAGAAAACAATTAGAATGAAACATTAAATTAACTTGATTTAAACAATTTAAATAAAATTAATACACTACGTAGCCTTACTATGAAAATCTAAATTAATCAGGAATCGAACCAGGAGTTGAAAACAAAAAGAGATTTCAAAAAATATTTAGAATGAATCCTAAACAACTTAAATTATAAAAGAATTTAGAGAATGTATATTTAATGATAAAACAATATATGGAACGTTTTCAAAATAGCTCCAACTATACATACATGATACATATATAAAATAAAAATAACAAAAAACCAAAATAATGTATCTTTCAAGTCATAAATAATAAAGTACAAAATATATTTTGGAAATATCAAAATCTACGACAATCTCCCAGTCTATAAAATCACAAAATTGCATGAACAAAAAGGAAGCTTAAATATTAACAATAAAATTAAACAATTGAATAGGTAAATTAAACGATACAATGCGGAAAAAACATGGAATTGAATGATTAAAAATTTTAACAAAAGTAAAAGTAGCTGATAGGCTTTATAGTGGTTGAAGAGAAAGAAGTAACCATTATAGAAGTGTTCCACCATGTTAATAACAAAATAAAATAAAGAAAAATTAAATCTACAAAATGAAAATCCAAAGCAAATTGAAGCTTCTTTTTTACATCAATAACATATAAAATTCAATCAACACATTGAAAAATACATATGGGAGATGGAAAATAGACCAAAACAACAACAACAACAACAACAAAACCACTTGAAAGTCAATGGAATGCGCTACGTACACTTTTTGTATAAATCTAAATCAGGCACTAAGAATAGAGAAAAAACAATTAGAATCAATCTTCAAATTAACCTAATTTAAGCAATTTGAATAAAGTTGATGCTCAAGAAAAATCTAAATTAATCAAGAACTGGAACAGGAACTAAAACAAATAGAGAAATTTCATAAATACATTTAGACCGGATCCTAAACAACTTGAAAGAAATTGATTCCCTATATAGGTTTTATGTGAAAATGAGAATTTAAATTACGAATTGAAACAAAATATATTAGTAGGAGTAAGGATCAAGGTGTAACAAAATAGGATTCTCTTTTATATAGGAATATGACCCCTAATTGAACTAAAATAGGACTCTTTTTTGTATATATCTTTTGCGTATCTTTTGTAAATCAAAATAACAATTCATTTTAGCCAATCAGAAAATTTCAATTCAATAAAATAATTCAAACCAAAATAGATTTCTCTTTTATACATATCTTTTATATATAGCTTTTGTGAATAAATATGATAATTTGTTTCAATCAATTAGAAATTTTCGATTTAATAAAATAATTCAAAATTTTGAGAATTCTCGATTTCGGTCAAAATTGGCTTGATGGCTTGATTAAAGTCAAAGACCGCTCTCAAATATATATATATATATATGATATGATAAGGAGAAAAAAAGAATTTGCATAAATGGGTAAGAATTTTTACTATTGATGCATTCAATCAAAGTGATAGTCAAAGAATTAACCAAGAACTCACTCAAAACCGTTTAAGTTTTACATGGACAAAAACAAAAATAAATTGAATTTGCACAATCCTCACACAATAAATTTCTTTTTGATATATCTACTTATATTCGCATCTTAATCACCCTAATATGTAAATTAATTTTTTAATCATGGATGTATAAGTTCGTTCTCTCCTAAGTTGTTAATCTTAAAGGTTGGTTTCAAAATTAAAAAGCATTGTTTTTAAAAATAATTTCAGCAAACATCCAAACATGAATCCAGAAAAAGTACAAAAAAAAAAAAAAACTTACCAATATTATGGCTACCAAATAATTCCTCAATGCACAAACACCAAAATTGAGAAAAGAAAATGAAAAATAGAAACATAAGACATTCACATGGGGAAAAAAAATTGAAGGTCCAAATGTGCTATTAGAGTCAATGCTTTTGTATTGTTATGAATTTTAAATGACAAAACAATGAATGATAAAATTACTTACCAAACACAATAAGATTTCACACTAAAAATGCCTTATAAGTTGTAACATGAAAATGATGAGTGGGTACGGATATTCAGGGAAGAGAATTGCCAATAGGAAAAGATGGTGGATTAGGATGGTTGAGGAATGGGTTGAGTAGTGGATTGAGGTGGTTTTTGAATTTTGAATTAATGTTAAATAAAAGAATTAAAAAAAAGAATGAATGTCCAATCAATTTAAATTAAACTTATTAAAAATAATTTAAATTCTAAAAAATTAGGATTCGGTCAAAATTGGCTCAATTTAACTCAACGACCAATCTTCTATATATATAGATAGATACTAGGATGGGTCCTGTGCTATGCACAGTCAATCGAAACCCATTCTTTTGTTATAACAAAATTATTGAATATATAAAAGATAATATAGATTCAAAGGCTTTCAGATAAGATACTTAGCATATGGCATAACTTTTTTATATGTCAAAATCAAATTAGAAATATTGAATATTGGTAAAAGTAAATGATCGTATTGAAAAGTATTTATCTTTTTTTTTTTTTTGATAAGTGTATTGAAAAGTATTTATCTGAATTAATAAAAAATGTGAAATATTGACTCAAGTTGAATCAATGACCAATCTCCTACATATATAGATAGATAGTAAATTTAAATAAATGACTAAAACATGTTATTATATAAAGTGTGTACTATATATTTAACCAAAACTTCTTATAAGTAACATAACAAATAATTTTAAATAGAAATACACTTAAACTTTCTATTACCATACAAAAGCATAAATGTATTTAAAAATTAACTCAGTAAATTTCACTTATTATTATTGAAGAAATTAGTATAGATTTGTAATTTTGAATTACTTATCAAATTTAAGTAAATAATTATATGTTAATAAAATTTCGTTTTAAAGATTAGAAAGTATCAAATTCAACTTTAATTTCTTCAAAGGAAAAAAAGAAAAAGAAAAATCAACTTTAATCAATCTATACATAAATAGTTGAGATGGTATTTACATATTATTTCTTAATTGGCAAAAAGAAAGGCAAGTAAAAATTTAATCTCTTCTAATTTTAACAAATTTAGACTTATTGCCTAAGCTGTTATTAAATTATATAAAAAGTATTAATCCAAAATTTAAATGAATAAAATGGCAAAAATATTAAAACAAAACATACTTAAAATTTTCAAATAGAAGACAAAAGTATAATGGAGTGATTATACATTGAAAAACTAATTCATATTTAAAGATTAGAAATATGATAAGTAACTTTTAATGAGTTAAAATGTGCAATAATTAATTAATTACTTCATGTCTAAAAAAAATCTATGCTCAAATTTTAATCAAACAATACACAGCAATGAAGAAGAAAACAATGAGATAAATTGGCCTTTAAAGAAAAAGAAAAAGAAAGAAAGAAAGAAAAGAAAAGAAAGAAGTGTAAGGACTTGGGGAAAAATGTTACAAGAGAAAAAAAATAGTAGAATGGTACAGTGGAGCAAGAGATTGAGGCGGTTTTGATTCTTTGAAAATATTCTTTAATTATAAAATAGGTAATTCTTAAAGAAAAGTTAATTTCTTTAAAATTCTAAAAAATTAAAATTCGGTCAAAATTGTCTTAATTTGAATCAATAACTGATCTCCTGTATATAGAGATATAGAGATATATATAGATATATAGATATATTTTTGTAAAAAACCTATATTGCTGGACAAAAAGAATTCATCTCATAAAATAATGGTCCAAATGAATATAAGTCATAGTTGGAGGGCCAATCCAGCACTAGGAGAAAAGTTCAGAGGCCAAAATAAAATACTCTCATCGGAAAGAGAAAAGAATAAAAGCAAATTCAACCTCCCATTTTTCGTAAATTGAATCCTTCTGCAGGAATAGGAACTCATGGCTTCGTTTGGGTCTCTCAAGCAAACAATTTTCGACAGACAAGCAAGAAAACAGTATGTAAACTAATTTATATGTGTACTTAATTTAGTTTTCCGTGAGAAAATAGATGATTCTATATTGTGTATATTTTGATTTTGCTGAATTGGGTCTCGCGATTTATGAACGAACAGGCAGTATCAGGATCATATTCGAGGTCTCAATGCATACGATCGCCACAAGAAATTCTTGAATGATTACGGTCAGTTTTTTCTACTCGGGTTTCTAGAGTTTGTGCGCTATGAAAAACGCACATTTTACATTTTTGTGCGTGTGTGTATATAACCGGAGGGCGTCTATAAACCAGGTTTATGGTGTCAATATTTGCTTTATTTTTTTTCCCCTTTTAGGAAGAGTATTTTTGTGAACGTGGTTTTGTACTTCCGTTTCTTGCTCTATTTGTTTAAACTCTGCTGGGAATTTTATGAATGGGTTGTGCCAATCCTATTTTCTGTGAACATTTTACACCAACCTAGAACAATTTCTGGATTGAAAAGAACGAAGTTCAATTTCTATTTTAATTTGTTTAACATGGTAATTTCTGGTATTGGTCTCCGAGAAAGATGATTGTCTTATTTCGCCTAGTTGCAATGTTTATATGCGAAGAGAAAATGCATATATAGAGTAGAGAGTAATGTAGACCTAGGTCTAATTTGGAAAAAAGCTCAGGAATGCTAACTTTGTTTGGGGTGGTGGGAGGGTATTCAATGCAATTCTTGCACTAATTTTTCTTTTCCATTTTCTTTTTCAGCAAGTTATTATGGGAAACACGAAACCTCTCGAGAAACATTTCCTGTAAAAACTGATCAAGACACCCTCAGAGAAGGATATCGGTAGGATCACTTTCTTATTCTATTTGATTTTTGCAGATCTGTGAACGAAATCTCATGTATATACTGTACAAGTTATTGCTCCGACTTGGGAACACTTAACAAACTCAATTTCTTTCAATAAAGTGAAAGCAAAATCAAAATGCTAAGAAGCATTTGATCTTGTTGAAATCAAATGGTGTTTTTAGTGCTTGTTCGAGATGGAGGTGGGTTTGTGCCATTGCCATCTCTCTGCAACCATTATCCTTGAGATGGGGACTGATGGAGCGTCCTAGAGAAGGAAGTTGGTGATGTCAAGTTTGGTACGTTGGTTGTGAGGAGATGACTGGCGTTGGAGAGAGGAGGGAAGGTCGCAATAGTTGTAGAATCGGGTGAGTTTGTGGCGCTGTGTTGAAGGGCCGATAGAGGAGCTTTTTAATCACCCATGCTTCTTTATTCCTGGCTTCGCACATGAAGAGAGTTTTCTCGTAGCTCGTGTATAGAAGTGAAATATGATAAGTGAATATAGAGAGGGCTGCTAACCTGGATTGCATATACTCAAAGTTCTGTTAATCTTCTGATGCTCTGTTTGAGAATAGATGGATTTTCTTTTAAGTTTGATCTATTTCACTGTGGTTGATTTAGTTTCCACTTTGAATGCCTGATGTTGTTTAATACGTGCTCTCTATAGAGATGAAAGAACTACTTAATAGAGTATCCCGACTTGATTTTTTCTTTTAATATAATTCTGTAGTCTTATCTTTTGGATTTCTAGTTATATAACCTGAATTTATATACAATCCACACATGTATTTACACGACGGAATCCTATGTTTAACAGAGGGCGTGTAGCATATGAAGATAACCTTCAGTATGATGTATTTACTTTGATTATTTGCTTAAAACAAATGGTTATAAGCATTTTATTTCTTTATTTGCCAAAAGGTTCATAAGGACTGAGGAAGATGACATGAATCCTTCTTGGGAGCAAAGGCTGGTGAAGCGCTACTATGACAAGCTCTTCAAGGAGTATCCTTTGCAATGTGATCTTTACCTCATTTCTGTTTACTTTTCTTTTTTTCCTTGAATTTGAAAATTAGCATTCATGAGTAAAATACTCCTTTGTTATTATGCTGGTGGTCCTAATTACAAAAACAACCCTTGTGGTTTGATAAACACCCTGACTGGTGGAAGCGCTACTGTGACAAACTCTTTGAGGAGTTTCCGCTGAAGTGTTATCTTTGCCTCGTGTTTCTTCTTTCCTAAATTTGGAAATTGGCATTAATGAGTAAAATACTTCTTTGTTAAACCATGTTGCATACTTGTGGTCCTAATTATAGAAACATCTCCTGTGGTTTGGGAAATTGCAATCACCCCCCGGCACATTACAGTTGAACCCTACTTTCAACAAATTGATTGAAATATTATAAGTCGACCCCGTTAATCTAACAGCAGGGGTGTTATTGTAGATTATCAGACTATAGATATTGTTTCTATAATTAGGCCAAACCTCAGGGGGTGTTGAGGTTATCCCTACAAGAGATCAGAGATGACACTTTCTAGTTTGTTTTGTCTTTTAACTCGTTGAAGATACTGCATAGCTGATATGTCCCATTACAAGACTGGCAAGGTACGAATACGTTGTAGCCTTTTAATCACTATTTCATATGTTTCGTTTATTCTATATTTGATATTTTTCTTTTTGTTTTCCTTAAGTAACTTCTGTTTAGAGGATAGACGATAACATGTGGACTTAGTCCCAGCCTCTTTGCAGTAACGATAATGCTCCTTCAGAGAAAATAGAAGGGCTTCTAATTAATGTACAACTTCAAAGGGTTAGGGCCAATGAGCTATACTACCTAAAAGGGAAGTCAATGAATGCAAAAGTGTTGGCCTAGGATACTTACTATAAAGTCCATTTGATACCACATTTTCATCTGGTTATAGTTTTTGAACATTCCTCAAAAGGCTATCTTTTAGATAGATAAGAGAAGTTTATGAGTGCTTTTCTCCTTCTACATGTTTAAGACTTCATTGCTTTGGACCCAATGAAACCAAGAATAAACGAGTCAGTTTATTGTTAGCTGTATACTTGTGCGTGGCTGTGAATGTTGTTGCCTTAAATTTTGTTGCATGCTTAGTTCTTGTTCCACAAAAGACTTTTTCTAAATCACAACTTGTTCTCTTTTCAGGTTGGTCTCAGATGGAGGACTGAGAAGGAAGTAATAACTGGGAAAGGTACGATCCTCCTTCAAGTTCCCTATTTTCTGTACATTTCTTCTTCACTTTACAGAAGTGATGTTTCTTTGTCTTTCCTATTTGCTACCTAAAGAGTTATGCTTGTAGCATAAATTTTCCTCTAGCCTGACTTTGGTTGCAAGGAAACGTGTGGGGAAGTGCAAGAAAGTCTAGTTTCCAGCAATCTCCTTCTTGGGTTGCTAAAAAATTGTTAAGAGTGCCACCTGAATAGGATCAACTTCCCCACAAAAATTTCTGATAATCACAGGAGAGTATAACTATCTTGTTCTCTTATTAGTTTGTTGAGAAAGTTCATGAAATTTTATTCTTTCGTGAAACTGAACAGTTATCTTCTCAATGTCAATAATAAGCTAGATGTCTAGAAATAAATAAATAAAATATTCATATTATGATTTGATTTGTAAAATATATTGAGTATATCATACACATTTAAACATGAAATTACTAATAACTATGATATTCAATTATAATTTATAACATTTCCCACAATCTGGCTTTAAAAAATAAAAATAAAAATAAAAAAATTATGGTGCTACCACTTGCCTTCAACACACCCGAAATAAGGAAACAACTAAGAGAATAATATGGACATGTTTCTGTGCTCAAAATTAATTTGCATCATTAATTCCTTATGCCATCTTGTGGTTGCTATTTCAACGGTGCTGCTGTGCATGATGGTTTCTACTTCTTCATTTTGCTCTTATTGGAGTTGTCTTATAATTTTATTGCCTTAACAAGTAAGCCTGACTGAACAGCACTTAACTGTCAGGACAGTTTGTATGCGGCAATAAGCACTGCAATGAAAAAGATGGCTTGTCAAGCTATGAGGCAAGTTGCATCTAAGGTTATATTTGAATGAATTTTATAGTGAAGTCAATGTGCATGGAAGTGAAACAGTATGTTTTATGGTCTGTTTTACTTGTGAAAATGCGGTTTCATTAAAAAGCACAAGGTTTTGAGTGGATATTTCATTTGCCTGTTTCCC
>JACFYI010003522.1:114030-151067 GCA_014898755.1 Handroanthus guayacan | reverse complement strand
GAAGGAGCATCCCATTGATGTTGTGAAAAGTCAATGCCTTTTGCTAAAATGTCTCCAGATTTGACACGCAAAAGAAGCAAAGGATGCTAAAAGGTTATTTATCAAATGAACTGGTTATGATGATTTTGGCAAGTCCTATCATTTTATCCAGTCAAAGACCTCCATTGCATATCTTTAGAAGATCTTAGTTAAACCGAACAACAGGAATCTAATTTTAGATATCTTCTGTTCTTTTTCTGGAAGTTAAAAGGTACTCCATGTGGTTTGAGAGCAATGGCTCTACAGATATGAAGTAACAAAGCAATGCACAAACAACTATTTTGTGCTTTGACCACAAAGCAGACGTATCTGGAGCAAGTCGTTAGTGCATTAAACTTTTTATTTTAGGTCTTGTATTAAGTAAATGGTTCATTCTGGATCTTGCTTTTAAAATCAGCAACGCTAAAGGAAAAGATGAAAGAAAATGGTGGGACCGAGAGAGTGGGAAATTTACTGGAAATGGCTTCATGGCTATCGTTCTCCATTCTAGCATCCTGAGCTGTATGCTTGAATTTGAAAATGAAAGAGGAAGAGGCATTAAGTGTAATGGATATTTCTTCTGATTAAGAAAGCCTGCCAAGCTGAATACATCCATCTGATTCTGGCAACTTTGGCAGACTTAAATAGATATATTGCTCGCAAATGCAGTTATCTAACGCTTGTATGACTGTTTAACTGATTTTTCATGTGTCAGCTTACTGTCAAAGTTACTTAACATGTTAAATCTGAATTAAAGACAGATATTCCATAATAGAATATGGGACATTCTCCATAATAGAATATGGGACATTCTATGTCATTATTTGATTTTGATACAAGGCTTTCTTTTATGTTTCTTTGCCTTTTTCCTTACTAACTGTCCAGGATATGCAGGTGAACTTTTCCTATTTTGAAGCTGGAGAACACAAACAGGCCCTTGTGAAATTAGTAGCCTGTGAGAGGTGAGTCAATCACATTACTGTCATCGTAGGTTACTGCTTTTTGCACTTTGCAGTACATGTGGCCTCTAATTACCATATAAATGCTGTTGTGATTTTATCATTAGCATTATAGCCTTTGTCATATCATCTTCATTGTCACTCCAATTTTTTGGAGTTTCAGAATTTAAAAAGCTAAGAAATCCAGAGAACACAATTTTCAGTTTCTCATCATGTTGACATACTGGCTATCTTATATGAATTACTCATGCACCTAATTCCATAGCTTTGCTGGTATGCCGGCAGTCTAATGGAAATGCATTCCCTAAATTGTGCAAAACTTTGAATTATAAAAAATTATTGGCAGAAATCGCTTACAGTTTGCACTGAATTTAATATTCCGTTAGAAAAGTTTACCTTTTCAATAATGGATGCCATAGAAATGAAAATAAATCAAGTGATTGCTTGTCTGGCTGTGAGATACTTTTTAGGGATGCTAGCGAACAACGTCCTTCTTCCCACTATCTTTTCTGTTCCCCCATTTTTTTCTATTTTTATGTATATCTGTGTGGATATGTCATTTTAGTACCATTCTAAGCTTATGATGCAAGCGTCAGGAGATGGGAACCTGTTAGGTCCAGCTGCTGCTATTGCATTTAATCCCTTGTGTTCTACAATGCTAATTGACCTGGATATTTGTATGTCTGTGACTTCAAATACCAGTATGTGTGGGTTAGGTCTCGTATAACATTTTGCTCTGAAGAAAGGAACTTAAGAGTAGAGTAAAATGATTTTCCACTGTGAATTCCATGATATTGCTGCAAGTATAATGAGTAATGACTAATGATGACATCCTAGTTATAGTAATTTTTTCATCCTTGTGCTGGCGTCGTCTTCTCTTTCCAAAAATTCTATCTTGAAGTTGATTTTTCAAATAGATGTGCAGAGAAGCTTTATTATAAGAAACAGAAAGAGAAGGAACAATTGAAAAGAAAACAGAACCAAAAACATCAAAGGAAAAGGTGAGTATAATGTAGAAATATAGTTTCTATTTAATGATATCCTTATGAAAACTGGATTTTCACGCTCACTGTTGCGATAGAACTAATAATTTCCTCTTATCAGGGACCGTTCTGAGAGTGAGGATGATACAGAAACTGACAATGGCAGAAGCAAAGAGAGGAGAAAAGGTATGATGCTGCATTGTTTGCTCCAGAGATAAAATAGCCTTTAAATGGATTCATTCAGCTCGCGCACGCATAGTGCATAAGATTTCTTTCCTAATTATCCTTCTTCTGGTGGATGATAGTTTAAGGAATAATTACATGAACACCCCCTGAGGTTCGCAGTAATTACCAAAACACCCCATGTAGTTTGGATAATTGCCACTATACCCGCTATGTATTACGGTTAGACCCCTCGAAACTATAATAAACATTACAAGTAGACCCTTGGATGATAGTTTGGATGATAATTTAAAGGAATAATTACATGACCCCCTGAGGTTCGTAGTAATTACCAAAACATCCCTTGTATTTTGGATAATTGCCACTATACCCCCCGTGTGTTACCATTAGACCCCTCAAAACTATAATGGACGTTGCAAGTAGACCCTTATTGTTTGATTAACCGGGGTCCATCTCTAATGTTTGCTACATTTTTGAGGAGTCTAATTGTAATAGACAGGGATGTAGTGGTAATTGTCCAAACCACAGGCATTACAAGTAGATCCTTTACTGTTAGATCAACAAGGGATGTATTTGTAATGTGTGTTGCATTTTCAGGGGATCTAATTGTAATACACAAGGGGTGTAATGATAATTATCCAAAACTACAGGCAGTGTTTCACAAGGGGGGTGATGATAATCATCCAAAAACACAAGGGGTGTTTTGGTAATTATCCCTGGTCTAAATTCTCACACATTGTTTTCAGGAGAGAAGGCTTCAACTTCAGCCAGCGATCACAAGCCTGATGATGATGAAAACTTTGATGAGTATCTTGAGGGGATGTTTCCTTGATTTAGATTGGCTGATACTCGAGTTCCTATCAAGGTAGTCTCGTGTACTAGTTGTGCTTGTAGTTGTAAAATTTATCTCCTGGAAGAAATAGTGTACTGCACTTGTGCTTTTATAAATGGTATTTCGAGTTATATTATTTCGTTCCAATTTCATTGTGCGAGTTTGGTTTTTTTAGATCATGTTTTTCTTCCTAGGAATGAAAGTTGCTTCTTGTATTCTTAAAACGTGCTCTGAGATAGCTTCGCAGTGTCGTCTAGATTCTTTAGTCGATTGGATACGTTTCTAATTATTACTAAAATTCCCTTGAGCTCCTCGTGATTAAGGCGTGTCTATTCGAATTCCTATATACAGCTAGTGAAATATGTTAGACGAAGCCAAATATGAAGCTGATTTGTAATTTTACAAGATAAGAGGATTTCTAGTAAATGGTGTAAACCTTAGGGGTTTTTAGCAATTAATCTTTATAACATTTGTGTTGCGAGGGCGTTTATTCACAATACTTGCTTATTGGAGATCTTTGCTTGAGTTGTCTTAGAGGGTGTTTGGCTAAGCTTATTGAAAACATTTTATAAGCTCCTACATCTTATAAGATATTTTTAGAGCTTATAAAATGTTAGATCTTATTTTAAAAATAAGTTGTTAAAGCGTTTGGATAAAATAAGACCTTTTAACTTATAAGATGTTAATAATGACAATTTTGTAATTAAAATGACTAAAAATGAAAGTGCATGTGGAGATTTTAAAAATAAGGTAGGATTGCTTTACTTTTCTAAAAAGAGCTTATAAGCTCTCAATATTTTATTTTGAGAGCTAATAAGATTTATTTTGAAAAATTTTGCCAAATATATTTTAACATCTTATATGCTTTTAAACATCTTATAAGATATTTTGAATAGCTTATAAACTCATTCAAACTCCCTCTTAGTTCACGTTATATTAGAAAACATGCCTTGAGGATAAAATATGCACATTTTGTTTATATTATTGTACTAATGGAAGTGTATGTTAGCTCTAGCCAAATTGAACGTCTCTATATTTCAAGGATATCATAGACAAATTTTACTTTTTAATATAGTAACTTTTCTTTTCTTTTTTCCCAAAAAAATTATCCTCATGCTCAAATATTGATACGATATTATTAGTTTTTTGATACATAGTGGTTCGAGGATCCATTCCTTTTCTCATAAATGCAAGGTGGAGACTCATTAAGTTTTTGCTTGCTCAATCCAACATAATCTCGTGGCCGATTGGGGCCAAAATCTGCCCTTTTGCAGAATTGAGCTCATCTCGAGCTGTTATACCTTGAAGTTCATACATGGGTCTCATTCGTTATAAACCAAATTTACCTCTTAAAATTTGGTTATCGAGATGTGAGGGAGAACGTTATCCAATTTTATAAATCAATCTCAAAATCCTCCGTAATCAATGCATGATGAGCATTTGTCTTAAAATTAGTATTTTATCTGTTTTGAAATCATAGTTTTATATGTTTATTCATTAATTTTAAAATAATACTGCAAACTAATTTGTTGGAAGCACCAAGTTCAACGAGAAAAATACAAAAAGTCATTTTTTCAAATAATAAATTCTTACGAAATTTGTGAAAACAAAAAAGGGGGAATTGACAAATTGGGACAATTAAAAGTATTTAGAGTGCTTAAAAATATGAATACAAACGAACAAAGTCGAACTTAATTTTAATTATCTTTTCATATTTGAGCTCGGATCAAATGAATTGAGCTTGACAAGCCAAGAAATATTGAGTTCAAGCTTCGCATGATTTGTTCGTTTGAATCCATAGTTGAAGGATTTTGTTAGAAGTGCCATCCACGTGTTTGGTCCACGGGCACGAGTCAGCGCACGTGCAAGGTGACTCTATTCAACTCCGTTTCTCAAATAGTCGTTGTCACCTAGGAACTCGACAACTCGCCGTCGTACGCCGTCAATCTGCCGTTAATATTCTCGCAGACGAGCCACGCGTCAACAATAGAAGGCGGGCCTACGGAAACTCATTTTGTACTTGCCACGTTGTGGTCCCTGGAGGAGCACATTAATTAGTTTACACCTCCTTGATTATTCCACACTTGAGCACTAATCTTTTCAGTGTGACTAATTTGCCCCTTCTGTCTCTCCCCACTCTCGCTGGTTGTGTTGTGTTCTCATTTTTTTCGGAAAAAAGATTTTTTTTTTTAAATTCTTTTACTTTAAGTAGTGTTCACCATTAAATATTTTCATGTCGAAATACTCGATACACTTTATATACATTATTTCATTAAAGTAGGATGTCTAAACTATTTAGTACTAGGATCACACATGGAAAATACAATATCATTATTATTATTATTATCATTATTATTTTTATTTTTTTATTTTTATGTAATGCAGTAAATTAGATTTACAACCAATTGGGCTCAAATTCAGGATCTCGTTTGTCAATTCAATCATTTTTGCCGCTTCATTGGTCCTAACATTACAGGAACGTTTTTTCTTTTTTCTTTTTCCTTTTATATAATTCAATGATTTAGTACTCTTTTCTATATAATTTAATAAAGCGGGAGTTATGGGCAATTCAGCCGAAATTCAAGATCTCATTAGTAATGTCATTGCGACCAACCTGATAGTAGCTTTTCATTCGTCTTGATATTATAGGTTCTGCTTGATTCAACATAAAGTTTCAAAAGAGGGTGAAACATAATTTTTTTAACGTACTTTTATATATTAATTTAAATGTACTTGATCGGGAGAAAAAGAATAGTAAGCAATTTTTTCTAAAGACATCTTACAAACATGTCACAAAATTTGATCATTAGATGTACTAATTCAATAAATATTTAGATCATGGATCACATGGTGATGGTGTTTTGTTTATAAAGTATGTTTAAATGTATAAAATATAAATAAATTCTCACATTCACCACCCACTTTTAACTCTACCAAACCCCATGGGGGCACTTTTATTGACTTTGTGTAATGAGAAGTCATCTCACAATCTCTCCAAACTTTGTCCACGTGGCCTAAATATATAGGAAAGTTACATATCATGATATTTCAAGATTAAGTCAAAATGAGTGCAAAGTAACATGAAATATTTGCTTTACCAATAAATAGGTTAAAAAAAAAAAACACTTTATTAACTTTTAGCTTTGAACTTTAGGTGAATCACATTGTTGTAGCAGCCTTTGGTGCTTCCCCCATTTTCTCCCCCTTTTTAAGTTTGATAAGAAGTTGTGGATAAGTATTGGACCATTTGCACAATATTTTTACCCTACCTCCTTTTACCCTAACTCCCCAAGTCTTTAACTAGGGCTCATCATTTAAGTTAATTTTGGATTTGGATGATGAATTTCATCATGAATCCTTTATTTTAATTCGTGCTTCATCTCTTATTCCCTTAAATGAATATCTACCAAGTATATAGTATCTAAAATCCTATATTTTTATAAGTAAAGATTTAATATCCTTGGGACGTATTTAAAATACAAGGGAGTAAATGAAACATTATTTTAGCATAGAAGATCTTAACAGGGTGAATTCCCATAGATATTGAACAAATTAACCATGTTATTAAGGTATCAAGATATCGAATATTTGAGGCAAAGGGATGACCTGCAAGTTGCAGCCAACATCAAGCTAGTCGAGGTGATCCTCGTCGAAAACTCTCTGAAACTTAAGTCAGTTTACATCTTTAGGTGAGAAGCAAGGTAATGAGATCACAAAACGAGTCATGGAATAGTAAAAAATTATCTCATGTATAAAGAAAAAATATTTATTTATAGTAGTCAAGGTGTACTCTCTATATAACTCCATGTGACTCAGTAAAAAATTCCAAAAAATGCCAAATTCAGGATTACAAAATTAGATTGTACTTTTGGATCAGATAAGACCCAAATAAAAAGACGAGGATTTTCAGCAAGTTTATTCATTAATATATTTTGTGAAGGCATTTTGCTCATTTTGAATATTTTTTCAGGTTTAATCCATATCATAATGATATCATATCGTGAGATTTTAGGCGAATATATTTGCAAACCTACTTCTAACTCTTATCTAAAATTTTATAAACCAAAATCATAGTACGACATAAAAAATCAATTAATGAATGTTATCCTATTGCAATAAACAAAGAAAAGTTACTAGACAAAAGTCAGAGGATGTCTTTTTAGTACAAGGGCTGCATTTGAATTGGTCAGCTTTGGATTAAGGTTACTTACAATGTATAATTAATGATTAATCCTAAGATGGTGGAAATTATTTAACTCTTCTATTCATATGCCTAGACTTCTTTTTCGCTGGCCGGCTAAGAAAATTAAGTACCAATAAAAGTGGATGATATAAAATATTATCCAAGATTATTTGTACGCTACACTTTCTAAAACCTTAGATATAGAAAAAGTGCTTGAATCATGTATGATTTTTTTCTTTTTTTCTTTTCTTTTCTTTTTTTTTTTAAGTGAGACAATTATAATATTCAAATATCATATTAATGCATCAATAACAATTAAAAATCGAAATAATAATAATAACAAGGAAAATTCTTAACAACTTACTGTATAGTAGATAATTTCTTAACAACTTACCATATTGTATGAGAAAATAGCCTCATGCATGAGTGAGAATTCAACTCATGACCTCTGCGATATTGAAACCTCCGCCTTACTATTTGAACAAAGGCCTCATCTGCAGCTCATGTATCGTTTAACATGGTGATTATACACACTTTGTGTTGCAGGTTCAAGTTGTAATCATAATAAAATAAATTGTATTTTTAAAGCGTACCTTTGAGATTCACAAAAATATTCGCATGTGATAAAAGAGAAGTCAAGACAAAATAAGTTTTTAATTCATATTTTTTTAATAAATTAACTAACTTCTTTCTGTCTTTTTTTAAGATAAAAATATTAAAGAGGATTTGGATTGCTAAACTAATCATAGTAACATATAACATGCTTCTAGGTTGAGATATAGAACAATGACACAAGCATCTCGCAATTTTGTAATTTTGCTGTACTTCATGTGAAATGAAGAATAATTTTGATAAATTAATTGATATTCACATAAATACACACGCATGATGCCACAAATGTACAGATAATCATACATTCAAGAGTCCACCTGTTCCTCCATGGGTCAGGTTTGAGTAGTTGTGATCTAACGTCGACATATGATCGACAAAATCAATCATTCGATCAAAACATGTGGCATGGTATCTGGAGGCTATCCAAGCACAAATGACATGCCAAGCGAATCTATAAACACTCATAGCACAATTCAATCAAATGTAATTACCCTTTAAATTTTCAACCTATATTTACAATCCCTACTAACTTAACCATTAGATGTTACGGGTTAGGATTACCTCCTTAACTCCAATTATAATTTTTCTGTTTTCAAATTTATACATCCCGATATAGTTTAGACGCACATGACCAATCAAAATCAAATAAACAGATTCTGCTCCGATTTTAATTTTCACTCCGAATTCATGAAATGATAGATCAAATACACGAACTACACACTACGGGCTATTAAATTTGTTCCTTCCAAGTGAGAAAATCAATGTGTATGCTTAATTCCAAACAAGGGGAAAAAAATAAAGAGAAAGAAAGAAAAACTACATAACACTTTGGGTTTGATTTTACTTGATTGATGCTTGTGATCTTCCACAATAAAGTGGGATTGTGGGAAGTTGCATAGAGGGCATTTCCGACATTACACGCGTACCCCTGGACGAAACACGTTCAGACCATTAACTAATCTAGGTCTTCTTAATTAATCTTTTTATTTTTCCTTAACAGAGACAAGGAGAGCGACGTTGGCGTGAAAATTAAAAAAATGCGACAACCCATAATTTCAATTAATTATAAGTTTAAGAAAAAAAATTCCCAAACAATCTTTTTCTCTCTCTAAATAATATATATATAAGTTACAGATATACACTGTTTTTATGTGTTGTTTCATCAGCCAATTGCTTTGAGCTTTGCAGAGAGTTATAAAATGGGTTTCTGATAGCTTTGGGTTTCAGTCAGAACTGTTTTCTTCATCGTACAGGATTAAAGGTAATTGGTTTTGATTTTTGTTTATTTGTTTAGTGATTTGGTGTCCCAATTAGGGTTTCTGCAATCTGTTATTTTTCTGCTCAATTTTTGATTTTTCGAAATTCAATCTTGATTTGAATAAGAGATAGAAGAAGTTAGAGTTGGAAGTTTAAGTTCTTAATGGTTGTCCTTTTTGGGATTTAGAGGATAACTTTTCTTTTCTCCCTTTTTTGTTGGGATTATTTGGAGTGGATGCTTGGTTTCTATTCCGTTGAATTTAAGTTTGTTACAGTTAATTGGATATTTTTATTAATTTATTTATTTTTTTGAATTTGAACTGAAATTTTGTAGAATTAGAGTAAGTGAGAAGTGGAATTGTTGTAAAATAGGTCAACTTTTGGATATGATCTATTTTGAGGTTCTTCTTTTATGAAGCTGTGAATTATTTTGATTTGATTAATGAGTTGTGGATTATGTCAAGTGAAACTGTGATCAATATATTTGACTATTTATGGTGTAACTTTTATCCTTTTATCTTCCGTACTGTTTAAAGTTGGTCAAATCATTTTATCGTCGACGAAAATATTGAATTTGTTTGTTGTTTTATGCGTAGAAGTTTAACAACCTAATGGCCGTGCTGAAATTTTGTTGATCACTTTGTATGTCATATATCTCGGAAAGTTAAATTGCAGTAAGGGTTGAGCTCTGATAATCACTTCTTACCTTTTTACTCGTATTGAGAACTAAAGAAGAAGATGGGTCATCTACTGTGTTTCGAGAAATTGCTAAGAGTTTGCTTACATTGACTTATGAAGTTTCAACATTTCTTACTGAAGTCGATGTTCGGTGACTGTCTTCTGTCAATTTTTAGTGCCATAGCTGCTACCTAGATGCTTTGTTTTGATACGTATTTCGGTTAGGACAGAAAATGATAGAAACTTTGATGTTAGGTAAACATCATTAGATAAAGTTGTACCTTATTGCAGTATGCTTAGAAGATTAACTATTTAAAAGAAAGAACTAAAATAGTGATGTGGAAACTTTAACATATGAAGAAATTGTTTTTCTATTTTGCATAAAACTTCGTAAACTTCTGGATATCATGTTCCAAGTACTCTAGGACTTCCGCATTATCTGGATTCATCTGTACACTTGAATTTTTCTGCGACTTATATATATTCTTTTTTTCTTTTTCGTTTTGATTCTTTCAGCGGAGCATGTTTCTTAAGTAGTTGATTGATGTCGTCAGATTATGATTAGATCATTAATTGTTTTGGGAAGAGTTAACGATAATGCCCACAATCGCCAAAAGTAACGGTAGACAGCTAGAGACAGGACTCCGAAGCATCCAAACCTCAACACCCTACAGTCAGCCCTGGTGGCAGGGTCTCGGGAACAATGACATGCCTTCTTCAGGTCGGCAAGGAGATGGTTCCATAACCCCTGCAACATTGCAGCCACAAGCTGCTAATGAGGCGATCGTCAAGCATACCGAAACCAATGCGGCTCTTCAACCTGGTAGCTTGTGTGCTTTACCACTTATTTTTTATGTTTTCTTTTATTTTTCGGGTTACACTTGCGTGCAAATGTTATGATATGTTTACTACTCAGGAAAATCATAGCTGTGTTCTTGTTACAATCTGTGCTCGTCGAGCTATGTCTAGGGTCCAATTTGGGTTTTGATGGGGCCCAAACTTGTGGTGAGTGGTGACATGGTAATTGTGGGACAGAAAATACTGTTTCCACAAAGTGGCTGTTAAACCTGGACTCCTTGTGAACTCCATCCCTAGGAAGAAGGGACGGATTATCAAGCTCAAGCCTTTTAGTTCATCTATGCTGTCAAAGACCGAATAGGGCAACAGAACTCCTAATCCAATTAGCCACTTTTGTTGCATTATGTTGTCTGGTATTAAAGTAATACTTGCGATATTGAATTATTTGGAAATGATAAATGTCTAGGAAGCTGAAATGGTTCTGTCGATTGCAATTTTCTCAACTTGTTTTATTTTGGTTGTTGTTGAGCGCTATTCCCATACTTCGTGTAATATTGAGTCTGTCCCTCACATCTATATATAATTTGTTGGTCCTTAGGATGCAAGCTATGAACAATAAGTAACAAGAACTCAATTGATTGCATGCTCAGATCGTCTGAGTTTTGGTCTATTGAAGCTGGGTAAAGATTCTTGTCCTTACTAGGACTGCTAACCAAAAATGGGATATTACTATGTCACGTAGAATTGCTGTCTGATTTACTTGAATTTTTTGAGATATAGAAAACGAGGAGAGATAACCCAAAGAGAATGGGTATGTAGGTTTGACATGATCTTGGCTTATAAGCTAGTTTAAAGAATTTATATAGGTGGCTGACTCCTGGAAGAGTTGAAAATTTGATCAGTATTATCATTGCGTTGTTTGACTAGTTTCTATATTCCTCTAGATTTTATAGTGCTTAAGTATATGGACCCGATATTTATGATCAGTAAATACTAAGGGATAAAATCAAATAACAAACGGGCGCCCTCAAATCTAATATTGTCAGCTCACAAGTATTCTAGGATATGAAATAACTGATGGCCAGCACCTGGGGTATATATTACGACGGATGCCCATGTAGGCGCAAAACTTTTTAGTCTTTTAGTTATGTTAGAATCTCCGGGTTCTTTGGTCTTTAATCACTTCCTATAGTGCCTGTTGTCTGCATAAATATCCTGAATCCCTTTTTTTTTCCTTCCCTTTTTTGTCTTAGAAGTTCAGTGACATCGTGATTAGACCGTCGAGTGCCGTGGCTCATATCTAGAAGTGCATCATTTATCTATTCTTGTGTCAGCTAATTTTAATGAGTACTTTTTTCTTCCAGGGTTAAATGGAAACAATAACGGGCAAGAGCAACAGCACCTTGATGCAAATTCACAAATGGAACTTGTTGGTCATTCAATTGTAAGACTTCCTCTCTATGTGGCATACACATATTGTGGTGTGTGATGTGACAGAATCAAGTATACACTGTTCTGATGCTGAACATTACAGTATATTTGACAAGATGAAATTTCTATTAAATATTTGCTCCTTTTATTTTACAGATGCTGACGTCATATCCATATGCAGACCCACAATATGGGGGAATGTTGACTTATGGGGCTCCGGTAAGTATAAATTCTGGGTCTCCTCAAAAAAAGA
This sequence comes from Handroanthus guayacan, assembly GCA_014898755.1. NCBI lineage: Eukaryota > Viridiplantae > Streptophyta > Magnoliopsida > Lamiales > Bignoniaceae > Handroanthus > Handroanthus guayacan. The sequence goes on along the minus strand of JACFYI010003522.1, from coordinate 138,880 downwards.
AAAAAAAAAAGAAAAGAAAAAAGGAAAAAGTGCCCTATAACTTAGCTAAACAAATCTGTTAAGATCAGTACAGGCCGAAGTATAACAGAAGAGGGAGGATCTGTCATATATTGTTGGTGTGAATATTCAAAGCAATTGTCCCCTATATATATATATATATTATAGAAAAGTTCTCATCAACAGATACACAATTGTGACCACATGCAAGCACAAATACACACATGCTTTGTCTAAATTCATGCGTGTTCTTCTAGATGTCTGTCTATGATTGCATGTCTAAACAAGGGTTTGTTAGATAGAACAGATACAATGTCTTTCATTCCAAGAAATTACACTGTCTGAATGAGTGAGGAGGAATTTAAGAGACTATCCTGCCTCATCTGATGGAATGACGAAGACCATTGTGGTTGTAAGCCAATTTTCCAGTTTATCCAGCCTCATTACGAAGCTTTAGATTGGAACATCTCGAGCCTTTGTGAGAACCTGGGTACTCAATGAGTATCCAAAGTTTGCTCATTGTTGTTTGGTTAAGCTATAACTACTAAACAAATTTGATCCTCTCCTAAGTGGAAGGCAATTATTATCCCCCAAGTACCTGCCACATCCCTTTCCCTAACTCACATATATTCGACCTCAACTAAATTGGAATTTCCTTGTCTTTGTTCTACCTTTTGTTTTCTTTTTATGCCCTAGTATCTTTTCTCATAGCTCAATATTTATGTATTTTTGGTAAAAGTAGAATAAAGTAAAAAGGAACACTTTGTGGGTGGGGGCAGCGGCAAGTTTCTCTTAATCCATAGTGAGACAAAATGTGATGTTCCCTAATTCCTCGGTTTGACATAACTTCACACTTGGGGGCTGCCTCTAATGTTAATCTTTTCTGAGCAATGGTTTTCTAAGGTTGCAGATAAGCTTAACAGTCCATGACTGGTGATCTAAGTCACAACATTATGTTTTGACTGTCTAAAAGAAGAAATTCTTTTTTATCTAGAACACGTGAAATTAAATTTGCTTCGACTATTACTATCTGAAGTCTATGTTACCTTTGCATAGTGTCTTGGGAAGTATTGTCACTTCTGTTTGGAGGCACATCTGAAAATCTTTCTGTGTTGGTTCCAGGTACATCCTCACTTGCTTGGATATCATCCAGCAAGAATGCCCTTGCCTCTCGAAATGGAAGAAGAACCTGTCTATGTGAATGCAAAACAGTACCATGGAATTTTAAGGCGAAGACAAATACGAGCAAGAGCGGAACTGGAGAAAAAATCGGTAAAAAACAGAAAGGTACCCAAAGTTTTGCATGCCATCTTCTGATATCCTAATAGGTTTCATTGGCGTTACTTTATGTTTTGGGATAATTACCTCATCATTCCCTTAGTTTGTCCTAATTATTATAGAAATAATCCTATGGTCCGGGAAATTGCAATAGCTTCCTGCCGTTAGTCTACTTGACACAAAACTTAACAGTTTGTAACATTACAAGTGAACCTTTTGAATGGGGGATATACTTGTAATATTCTAGTCGATAAGTTACATATTGTTAGATCTTCGGGGGGTTTAATTATAATGTTACACAAGCTTTGTTAAGTTTTCTGCTAATGGACTAACGGATATGGGGTGGTATTGTAATACTTCAAACCACAGGGGTGTTTCACTGAATAGGCCAAACTCGAGTGATGTTGAGGTAATTATTCCTTGTATATTTATTCAGAAATCCTGCTTATATTCTTTCTGTACTGGTGAATGCAGCCTTATCTTCATGAGTCTCGTCACCAACATGCTATGAGAAGGGCAAGAGGCTCAGGAGGCCGTTTCCTTAATACCAAAAAGCTTGATGCTAATGCAAACAACTGTGCATCAGGGGAGCAAGCAAAATCTGCGGAAACCTCCAACAGTAACAGTACAGCCAATCAACGAGAAGATGATGCATCCACATTTCAAGAGACACGTAAAGAGCACATTCTCTCCAATGGATTCAGCAATGGCCATGGTCTTGCACTGTACTATAGACAATCGACTACAAGAGACGAGGATAACTGGAACCCACTGGTGAATCGGGCCCCACAAGGGCCCTCATCCAGCAAATGAGAAGCTACTCCTTTTGTGGTGAGCAACGATGAGTCATCTCTAATGTCCTTATCAGATTAAGAGGCTGGTTTTTATGACTCATCGTTGCCTCTGCAATGGGAATAACTTCCTCTGGCATGGCTTTCTTGTCAGGCAATTCATTCTTGGCTTGGTTACTTATATGGTGCAGAGATGGAGACAATGTAGTTAAGGTTCTCGAGGAGACTTTAACCTACGGCTATCCGTTTCTGCACCATTTGCTCCCTTCTGTAAATAAAACTATTGGTCGAAGTTCTTCTAAACTTTTGACTATCTGTAGACTTTGTGGGTGAATTCTTCCTCTTTCAGCTATGTACTTGTTTTGGTTGTGTTTGTGCCGTTTGATGTATTACATGTCTTTTCATATTGTGATGCTATCAGCAGTTACACACACGATGTTATCAGTTCGTGCATTTACGTGTTCAGAAGTTATGCTTGAGTTTTTGTTCGTTCTTGCGCGTCTGAGGTTTGGCCTAATTACGGAATAGTCTCCTGTGGTTTGAAAAATCACAGTTGCACGTGCCGTTGATGCAATAGACACTGCACGGGGATTTATTTTGCAATGTTTCAGTTACTTTGTTTCATTTTTAAGGGTTAAATTGTAATGTAGCAAGGGTATTATTATAATTTTGTTAATTACAAGGGAGCATTTTTGTAATTAGGTCAAATATCGTTACTATCCTTGTACATTTTGAAGTTAGGAGGCAATTCTTGCGTCTAACATGCTTGGGGCACGACTCCACGTACGACAACAAAATTATGGTGAACATTTTCTTTAAGTTGTCTTAAGTGGTGTTCTATGTTTCACACACAAATTTATAAGCACCGCATGAAATATAGTTGGGTGATACGGAAAAATATACATAAATGCATCATATAAATGTACAATTCATTGGGATGTAGAAGAGCATTTTGGATTCTTTATTTCACTTTGTGTTTTATTTTCTTTGCATAGATGACAGATGTTTGCCAAATATATGATGTTTAAATCTCATGTTTTTATAAGAAAAAACTTAGCACAGTTGGAATGTATTTAAAATCTAAAATAGGAAATGGGATACTATTTTAGATTGGAGAATTTTAATTCGCAGAAGAGAGAACTCAATTATTGAATCCACCATTTGAATGTAAACGGATTTTAACTATATAAAGTTGCCATTATAAAAATAATTAAAATTGATGAATTTTGGACTACCTTTTCTTGTTTCCTAAAAGTATTATTTTTTAGTGATTAGTTATCAATGACATAGCCGATAAAGCTTTTGTTTTAATCATAAGGTGAATGTGATGATTTTAGAGGTTACGATCTTGATTCTTGCCAATATCGAGCCATATTCCTTTTGTATGATAGGTTATTGAAAATTTCTTCTATTTTATAGTATGTGGTATATATTATTTGAATGTTGTAGTGGTTTTTCTTAAAAAAAAAAAAAAAGAAAAAGGAAAGAAAAGAAAATTACCAATGACGTAAAATAGTATATCGCAGAATGCCAATATAACTTCTGAGCAAATTGAACAAAATGGAAAATGAAAAACTGTAGTGGGCCAAAATTGTATAACAATAATTTTGATGGGCTTAAATTAAATATCAGCCCAGACAACAGACCCTCCCGATTTCGGAAAACAATTAAAACCCTAGATACGGTAGCAAAAATTTCTTCTGCACTCTTCTTCTTCTTCTTCTGCTGCCACAGAAAGGTACTCTCTCTCTCTCTCTCTCTCTCTCGAATAGGTAACCCTCAATTTCCCCCAACATTTTGGTTCTGTTATATGGTTTTTATTTAAGCAAGGAATTGTTTGGAAGTTGAAATTAATTGGCAAATGTCGCCCAACACTGTTGTGGTTGTTAAATTTATAGAAGAATGATAATGTCTTTATGTTGAAGATGATATTGGGATTTCCGTAAAAATACCTTTTTGTGCAATTTTAGAACAAGTCATGTCCCACGGATGAAATATTTAGTAATCTGAAACTGTGCATAATTTGGTGCTCCCTCTTGCAGGAGGTTGAGGAACCATCATCTTTGTTATTATGCCAGGTAGAAAACAGGCATTTCTGAGGGATATGTTTTTGGGATAGTTATCCTTTGCCTTTCGAACCATGACCCTTTTTTATTCTTCATTGAATCATTTTTCAAGTTTTTTCTTTTTCTTTTTCCTTTTTTTCAACTTAATCGGCCTTACAAACTGTCTGAAAAGTTGCATTTTATCATATGGCCTTGATTTCGGGTGATATTTGTGAATATTCCGTCCAAATTCGAATATTTTTATTTTTTAGAGAAGTAATTATATTTAATTATGTATCAATATCATTATATGAATACATTTTAAAATCAAATACATGAACTAAACACTAGTTAAATTTTTTAAACTATTATTCGATAGGCATATACCACCATATGGTAGACAAATGCCTATCTGCAACTGGTGGGATTCATACCAGCATTTTCCTATGGAAAGGGGAGAGGGTGCCTTTCACCTAAAAGACGGGGATATCAAAATTTGATTGTTGACTACAACTTAAAGGATATTTTGGTGAAGTGATTGATTGACATTCGAATTTGACATAATATTTATGATTATTTCACTAGAAATTAGGTAATATGATAAATTGCAGTTTTTTTGAAAATTTGTATAGTCAATTGAGTCGGTAAAAAAGGTTTGATTAATCAAATATAAAAATGGCCATATTTTGAAAAGCAAAATATATATTAACTATATGGTGGAAAACAACAATACGAAGCACCCGCAGAATCAGCTTGAATTTGGATATAATGAGTTTGGTCCAGATATAGATATGGAATTGAATTTGATGGAAATTGGGTTCCGGATCGGCCTATTAATAGCCCTTAATGGCATCTCCACGAAGCCCAACCTACCCTCATCTCCAGCCCAACTCAAATCTCTAAGAAATATCCAGCCCATAAAAATTCGAAAGTCCATAGAGCAGTGAGAAAACCCTTCACGGAGGCTCATTTGCTACGAACTCAAAAACGGTTTCTCCAGATCCATATTCAATCCCGGGTCCCATACCGGTTGAACGGCAGAAGAGTAAACTGGGATGAACAGGGCATTAATCATTGCGGTTCGAAGCGTACAGACAGTTGCAGAATGCCCTCGCCTGACTAAATTCTCTCTTCGTGCTCCCAAAAGTGTAAGCTGTTATTTAGGTGCTTTTTTTAGCTGTTTGTAAAATTTTTGTCTGATCTACCGTATGACTTTGTGCGAATAGTATGTTATTCGTATGGGTGCTGTTTGAAGGATTGAGTAACTTTTTATTGTGTGGGAAGTGGAATTTATGTCAATTTTCTAGGATATTTTATGAGGAAGATGAAGGTTGTGTAAGAAGAAGAATTTGGTTTAAGCATCTAATTGCTATTGTAATATGAGTGTTAATGTTGATAAAGTAGCTGGAGTGTGGGGGCCAATTGAAATTAACTTGATGATTGTGGATCAATTGGAAGAAGCACGAAGCATGTGTTTGCTTGTTTATGATGGATGTGATCAAGTATTTTATTGAGTTAGCTATAATGCATAACTTTAACAAGGGATAATTACATAACACCCTTAAGATTCGGCATAATTATCAAAATGCTCCTTGAAGTTTGAATAATTATCATTACTGCTCCTACTGATGGTTGAGTATAGGGATAATTATAATTATATCATTTGAAAATCTTGAAATATTACAAGTAGATCTCCTGGGCAAGGGGGTGCTATTGTAATTATGTGTCATGCTGAACTAGCGGTAGGGGTATATGATAATTATTCAAACCTCAAGGAGTGTTAAGGTAATTATCCTTTTTAATGAAAGTGTGTGTCATCTTACAAGTAACACATACTTGTACTGTTGCAAACTAATGCCTTTACTCTCTGATCATGAAACCTGCTCAACTGTGCTTGTTTTCATTTATTTTGCAATGTGTTGATAGGATAACTTATACAGGTTTACCATGGGACTTTGTTTCATTGGGGATGTAACACCTACATTTAGCTTTGTAGAAACCTTAGTTTTATCAATTATTCTTGGTAGCTGGTTACCGATTTGAAAGGAAATGAAACCCAACAGTTACATTTTTTGTTATTATCATTTATGGGATCTGAACCACTTCGTATAAATGTCTTCGATAAAATGTTGCCAAATCTTGTCCATGAAGCACAAAGTCTTTATTTTGGTTGTTACAAAGTGTGATTTGTTCATGGTTGGTTCTATTGTTTGAGTGCCCTGATGTTATGATTGTATAGTGCCAAGTGGAACATTGAACGCGTGAATCCAATACACGTGTTGATGTTAGAATTTTTAACTCTGTTAGAAGCTAAAACTACCATTTAGCAGCTTTAATTGAAAGTCGGTGCTAAGATTATACAACGTTCTTATTCTTTCATTTGTAAATGTGACTCTTATTTATGGTGTATGCCTTTAAGGCAATGATGAAAGTCTCCATATTGCTCTGCAGTCTGCACACACATACACGCTTAAGTTGACAATTCTATATTTTGGCATTCATTTAATTTAGCAAAGTGATATTCATGATATGTTCTACTGAATGAAATTCCACTCAAATTATTTGTTTGAGTCATATCTCTTGTATTGGTGATCATGTCTTTATGCTTTAGTCTGTTGTGAATCTTCTTTCAGGTGGAGGTGGAATTTGACAATCGCAGTGCATATAATCTGTCAGCTGAATACTTGAGAATATATAGCCCGGCAGTTGACAGTAAGATTAGATCAATTGGAGGTGAAAAGGTAACTTGATAAACTCTGCATCTTTTTACGGCATCTCTCATTCTAAATGCTATAGAGCTTATTAACTAAACACTTACAATGGTTTGGTGGCCCTGGATGGAAGGAACCAAGTTTCTGGCAATATATAACTTTTGAATGTTGTGGAAAAATTCTGATTTTCAAGGAATCACTAGATGTCATAAGTTGGAAGTTTTCGTTGGTCTTTTGGCCTTTGCGGCTTTTCGCTTTTAATGTTTATGAGGAAAACTTTTCACTGGATCAGGTAATATCTGGGAGGCGTCATGTGGGAATCATGTCAGCAGAACCTGTAGGAAACTATGGGGTGAGGTACTATAATTGCACGAATATAATGAAGGGATAATTACCTCAACACCCTCTGATGGTAGACATAACTATTGAAACACCCCATGTGATTTGGGGAATTATAATAAACACCATGTTATATTAACAAAGGTTCTATTTGCAATGTCTTGGCTTCAGGGGATCTAATTTTAATGCTAAACAGGCTCAGTTGAGTATTTTGTTGACTGAACTAGTGATGTGGGGCACTAAATTAGTCGGGTCAAGCCTCGTGTGGTGCTGAGGTAATTATCCTTATAAAGAATTAATGTACTGGAAGAGTTACTCTGTTGATCAGTCATAACTGTATCCTTTCGTGGTTGGTGTAGGTTACTTTTTGACGACTTGCATAAAACCGGGATCTTTACATGGGATTACCTTTATCACCTTGGTAGCAATAAGTTCTCTCTCATGAGAAATTACATCACAACTCTAAAGAAACATGGACTTAGCCGGGATCCACCACGGAAGAAGTGACTTGTAGCCTTCATGCTTTAGGCTAGCTGAAGAGATGAATCTGCAATGACACAGTAGATGTACTTGAGATATACACTATACACATTATACATTTCCCAAAATGCATGTTTTGTTACCAAAGGTGGATTTAGAGTTATTTCCTTCACTCAATTCCGATTTATCTTTGATTGTTAAAGCTTTGAATGTGGATATTTGATTATTTATCTTCTGTGGACAGAAGTTATGATGAAGGCAACAAGTTCAGGAGTTGCCATTCTCAATGTTTCATTAATATGTAATACAGTTACACGCATGGCGGTACAAGACGTACATATATTAATTATCTATATCTTTTTTACGAAGTTTTATGAGATTCAGAAGTGACACTTAAGGGAATGTTTGTTTGCATTTTCCCTTGATGGGTTTTATTCTCTCGAAACTAAAATAAATACCTCTTTAATATTCAACATTTTCTTCCATTATATGATTAAAAATTATTAATTATTTTAAATTATTGCATTAGTTAAGACTGTATGTATTTACTTCTTGCATTTACTATTCCAAAATAAATATATATTTTTTTGATTATTCTATTATTATGAATTATTAAAAAAAAAGATATAATAACATAAGAAATGATGATGTGGACAAAATGTGATCTAAAAAGATATTTTACATTAAAATCTAATTTTTCCCAAAATAAATCAACACATAACATACTCATCACGGAGCATATTCTTGAATTCCAATTTCATTCTTCAACTCCATTACCAAAATATGTTCTACCAAAACTATACTAGAAACCCCAGGACAAATCCAAAACGTTACCTAATTCTTTTTCCTGCATTTTTTAATGATTCAATATCAAGAAAATCATTTCTTTAATAGTATTTAATTATGGGTGGATGCATGCATGGATAGAACTTTGGCAATGTATTTTACTTTATTTTGTATTTTGGACTAAAAAGCTGTTACTTCTATATTAGAGATTATTAACAAGGAAAAAGAAATAGGGGCAAACCGCATTTCACTCCATCAAATTTATTAGTTTTGGGATATTACCCCTTACAAATAAAAAGCACTTTACTTTCCTTAAGTCATTGAAGCAATGTGTACCAAAGTAAATTTTTCACACGAAATAGGGGATTGGAGAACTATCATATGACATTTATGTGCCTTATCAAAAACATTCTTGTTATTTTTTTCTTCTTTTTGCTAAATAGTTCACTTCTAAAGATGGAATTTCTGAATGGGTAGAAAGAAAATGATGAGAATTTTATCTGACGAGTCACATAAAAGTGACATGCTAATTTCTCCTCTATATCTTTAGTTTGAAAATTCACTTGGGAATTATATGCTAGTTTTATAGCTATCTATTGTGCTTGAAAATTCTCTTAAATGCACTCTTCATCTTTTATATGTCGATTGAAAGTCACTTATGCCGTGAAGTTCCCCAAGAACCTTAAGTTTTTCTGATGAATAATTCGCAACCAATATATGATGGTACACGCTGAATAAAACCTTCAGTTGAGAGAGCAAAGTACTTTTAAGTTACTCTAAAAAAAAAAAATACACCAAAATTATTGAACTAAAAAAAGGGTAAAATGTCATCACCCAATGAAACAAAAGCCCAACAGCTCTGCTAGGGCTAAACGCAATAAAGCCCAGGCAAGATGGAACAAACCACAAGAAGATTATCTTTGTGAAAGCAAACTTTTCAATGGGCTTGGCCTCTTTTAATCTTTCCTTGATCTCTACTTGTATTCAACCTTGTTCAAGCCATAACATATCCACAAATGACAAAAAAACACAAAAAAAAATAAGTAAAATAAAAATGTAATAGGTCAAAAGTGGTCAGGTCAAAAAAAAAAAAAAAACCCTTACAATTAGGTCAATAGTGATTTTCACGCATATAATCATTAGTATTTGCAATTTTAACATAGAATTTGAAGAGTGATATCATAATGTCAAGATGTCTATCCCTCCTATGACTACCGTGAAGACGAAGGTGACAATAATGAGTAGGGATAGGGGTGGCAATTCGTGCGTGTTGGGTCAGTTCGTGTCAGGTTGATATAGGGGCATAACGTAAATTTTGCCAATTCTAACCCAACCCAACCCGATAATAACCTGAAAGTGTTCAACCCTAACTCAACCTAATAAAAATCGAGTCATGTTTCAAGTCGACCTAATTTCCAAAGTAATTAATTTTAAAAAAAAAATAGAAGGGGGTTCTAAAACCGAAAAGATTAGCATTACGATATTCTTTTGTAACTACTTATTGTGATTAACGTTAGGATTATTTTGCAAATTTAAAGTTGTATGTTCCTTACTTCCTACTTTAATTTATAGTAGATCATTACAATTATTTTAAAATTAGTAAGAATTATTTTGTATATATTTTGCATGACAATAGGGTTTTTTAATAACAAGTCAATATAAAGTACAAAAATTATTTTATAATCAATGTTTTATCTTCTATGATTGTTGATATAACATTATAATATTCATATGATTTTGTAATTTTTTCTTCATTTTTTATGTTTACTAAATCATAATAATTTGAGAGAAACTATTTTAAATACTTGAGCTGTAATAATTGAAGTTGATCCCTCCAAATTGTGATTGTGAGTATATAAACTTTATGATATTTAGTACATACAACATACAAAAGAAATAATAATTGATTTATTTTATTTAAAATAGATTTATTTAAGTTTGTTCCATGCATAATAAAATCCAAAGTAGAGAAATTATCATAAATAAATGGTTTAAAGTATTTTAAACACGTATCCAATATTTTTATCACGGGTTGTGACAAAATTTAAATAAAAATATCATGTAATATTATTAAAATTAGTTTCTACTAGATTGTTTTCCTAAAATGTTCAAATTATTATTTAGATATAATACTTTTTTATTTGTTTGATTTCTAAACAAAGAATAGGTTAAAATTAGTTAAATTGTAGAATTTAAATATTTTTACTTATTTTATAGTTTATACACTATTTTACAGTAATTTTTTTTTCTTATCAACCATTATTATATAATTTATATTATAAAATTATCTTTTCAAACACTTAAAGTCCAATTACACCAACAATATTTTTATAAATATAAACAAGTTATTTCGGGTCGGGTCGGTTCAAGTAGGTTCAACTTGTCATATTACCCAAAATCAAATTTCGAGTTGTTCGTGTAATTTGAAATCTAACCTAACCCAACCCTTTTTTTTTCGGGTTATTATTTATATCGACATTGTTTGACCCAAATCCAAAATCGGTTGGCCCAATCTATTTTCTTCGTGTCGAGTTATCGTATCGTGTAAAAAATTGACACCCCTAAGTAAGGATAAATTATCTCAATATTGCTTGAAGGGTTTAAACTTTAAAAAATTACGATCACACCCCCTGTACTTGACAAATAGACTCTTTAAAAATATAACAAACTGACCGAAATATTACATATAGATCTTTTGCTAATCTTACAAATGCAAGTGTTACTATGACTTATCAAAATATAGGGGTGTTCTGGTAATTATATTAAACTTTAGGGGTGTTAAGGAAATTATCTCTAATAATTATATTAGTAGCTTAGACTAGGGAATTAGTTATCCATTGTTTGGCAGCCTAAAAATGTACACGCAAATACCATTTTCTTACCACAAATTCACCATCCCCTTCCCCCTCTCTTTTCTTGCCAACAAAGTGGTCAAAACTAACATAATGTGTTGCTACCTTCCTAACTCGCTCTACCAAACAGTCCCTCCAATTTGGAATACACATACTAAACGTGAAAAAAAAAAAAAAGGGAAAAACACACACACACACACTAAGGAAATAGAATTAGGGTTCTTCTTTCATACATATATTTATACATATGTTTTGTCCAAATAGTGTATGATTGCCCAATTCCTACGAAGAATTAATGTCCCTTATTTTGACGTGACTTTTTTTAACTTTAATAGCTTCGGACTTTGTCTATGCACCTTTGAAAGAAAGAGGATGTAATGTGGAAAAACAATTAAACGAGTTGACCATGGTGAAGTTAGGTTTTAATTCTAATATTTTCTAATTAAGGAAGTCAACTATAGGAATGTTTTCTTGTTTTAATTTAATTTATCTTTGATTTTTTAAAATCCCCTTTTTTTTTTCTCGTCCAAAAATATTTTCTTATTTTTCAAATGAAAATGTTATTTCCAAAATTGCGTAAGTTAATTTTGAAGTAGTATGATTTTTAAGGAAAGAACTATAAAAATATAAACAATTTCTTTTTTTTCAATTGTTAATTAATATCTAAAATTTGGTGTAATTTTGTTGTGTGTCTATGTTGGATCCTTTGTTCATTTCCCGTATTCGTAAGTAATTAATTAATTATATTCTCTTTTTTGTTTTCTTTTGTGTTGTGTTTATATAAGTTTAAGTTTTTATTTAAAAGTTAAGTTCACAAAAATATTCTCATCCTCTACAAAGGTTAAAGAAGAAAGATGTTATTACATTACACTTATTGAATAATATTTTATAAAATTATTATTTCAAACATAATTACAAGTTACTTCAATAAGACCAAACAGGAAAAAAGGGGAGTCTTGATTCTTTTTTTATAGGGGAATTACATCTACACCCCTTGAGGCTTGACATAATTACTAAAATATTTTTTCAGTTTTCGATAATTATTATCACACCTTTATTACTGGTTCAGTTGATAGATAATTATAATTACACTTCCTAAATATCACGAAACATTAAATGTAGACTCCTTGAACAAGAGTTATAACCGTAATTATGTGTTAGTTCACGAGTTATGACTGAAAATGTGCATTAGCTAAACTAACATTTTTCAGACCTCAAGGGATATTAATTTTGATAATTTTGTCAGACCTCAAAGGATGCATAGATAATTATATATCCCTTTTCTATATAGGCATTTTTTAATCATATATATATATATATATTTCCCCCCTTTTGGTTGCCATTTTCAAGAAATAAATGGGCCAACTTTTGAAAATCGCCCGTCTCTCACGCAGATAATGCTACTGTAAATATATTAAATTAGATATTATATTTTTATATGTGTGTGTGTATGTAGAAAAATTCATGCAAGTATACTGGTAAACCAGCATAAACTCCCAGTCCCCCACTAACAATATATACACACTCTTCATATTTTTTCTCAGTTGAGACGTACCTGATCAGAGTCAACTACCCGCCAACCTTTTCTTCCTAAGAGAAAAAAAAATAGGGTAATTTTCAAATCACTACTCATTTCCATTTGAATTTCTGCACAAATCCCATTTTCTTCAATCTAATACTGAATTCATATATATATATATATGTATATATGAGTATATATCGATCATGCAACATACATCAATATGTATTTTCAGAAATACTATAAAGTTTATTCTTTACTTTTTTCTAAGTTACATATTAATTAATACATAGAAATAGTCCCAAGAAATTGAGATGAGGCCAATTAGAAGTACTTTATTTGTCACATTTTTTATGATTATGATTTTGTTATGTAGTTGTTCATGGTCCTGTTTTGGGAGGAAGGTTAACAGAAGTTCTTGCAACTGTTGTTCGTCAAAACATTATTCTGATCATCGTAAAAATGGCCATGCAAAAAGACAGGCTGAAAAGGCTAAGGAAGTAGTACAGGTTTATAAGGTTATGAATGTGGAAGATTTTGGAGCCAGAGCTGATGGAAAAACAGATAATTCTCAGGTATAAGCAACACATTTTCATTAATTAATTGTAGATATGTATGTATCTATTGTAGTATTGTTTGATTATATATATATATATATATCTATCTTTCGCTTCAGTTTAGTGTTATACATATTCATTTTTTCAAGGGAGGAACGAGATGAGTATTGCTGTAATTAAGCTGGTTGTATGGCGAACCGCCTTCAATACGTGTTTGACTTTGGTGCATTCTTAAATATAGTAATAATAGAAAAATTCTGACACTTGTGATAGCGTGTTTAACACATATTGAAGGATTTATTCGTCACATGTTAGACAAATCAGGTCCGTAAAAGTATACATGATTGACAAAAAGTTAATCAAAAAAATAGAAGTTTTCTATAATAAGTTGAAAAACTTAAAGTGTTGTCTCATTTATAATCACTCTTTTCATATGTTTTCATAGAAATAAACTTCCTTCCTCAAATATTTAATTCCTATACAAATCGAACTAATAAAATTTAATGTAATTTTATTGTATTATAACCTTTTTTTTTAACATTAACATAGAAAAATATGTATTTCCAAAATAATGATTAAATGCATATGTGTACGCATATGTATATGTATATAGTTACATCAATACTTGTCTTTACATATATATCAAAGATTCATATCAAAATCGGAGTCACGTCACAAAATTCTCAAGAATTTTGAGTTCATTATCATGCAGCACACATTATAATCACCTAATTTTCACTTAAATAATTGTGTGATTTGTTAACTTTTTCTTCATTGTTAGATGGGTTGTAGTTAAGGTAGTTTACCATAAAAAATATTTGGATCATAAACACTTGTAATTAGTAAGTAATTGTCTAATTAGTTCTAAGTAAATCAGGTTGTTGTTATAACTTGTGCAGGCATTCAAGAAAGCTTGGGACAAGGCCTGTAATTCTTTAAAATCAGCAAAAGTTTTGGTGCCCAAAGGCAAAACTTACTATGTTAAACACATTAATTTTACTGGTCCTTGCCACTCTGGCATTTCTATGGAGGTAATTTTATGGGCATAATTTTTACAGTAAAAATTGACCCTTGAAAGTAAAATAATTAAATTTCTTTTTTGGGGGTAAGATTCAAGTAACTATGTTTTCCTCCTTTTGAATTTGTAGATCCAAGGGACAATGAAGTCTTTTCCTCAAATGTATGATATACCGAGAAGACTTTGGATAAAGTTTGAGGATGTAACAAACATGAATATTTATGGTGGTGGAACTATAGATGGTAATGGGGAAGTGTGGTGGAAAAATTCTTGCAAAATCAAGAAAAAAAAGGTATATACACATGTTTTTATTTTAAATTTTTAACAAACACCCATAATATTAATAACACTTAATAATAAAAAAAATGTTAAAGACTTATTTATTTACAAAAAAAACTTCCTCTATCTTTCAAAATTATAAATACCCTCCACTAAATAAGGCACACCCTGTAACGACAACCAACGGCTGATGTAATATGGAGGCAAACATCAATAGGGTCTAAAGGGTATTTGTAATTATAAAAGATAGAAGGGAAACTTTGAAAATGGTCCAAAGCTTTTTTTTTTTTTTTTTTTTTTTTTTTAGCAATTAATGCTATAATTAAATTGTTGTTTCCTATTGAAAATATTATGCTGATATTTTTCTTGTTTTGTCTCCTTGGAAGCCCTGCCAAAGCCAAAGTGCCCCAACAGTAAGTTTCTAGGCTCTTTTTTTGTGACGTAAATCACAACAAATTTAGACAAAATCCTTAATTAATCCAACCTTTTTTTTTTCGTCCTTAACAGGCTCTAACCTTCAACAATTGTACAAATTTGAGAGTGAGCAATTTAAAGGTATTGAATGCACAGCAAATGCAAGTGAGTTTTCAGGACTGTAATGATGTTACAGCTTCAGGGCTTTCAGTAATAGCACCAGAATCAAGTCCCAATACAGATGGAATTCATGTTACAAGAACAACCAATATCAATATTTTGGATTCTGAAATTAGGACAGGTAAATTAACTTTATGTTAATTTATTATGTTTTTTTGACCTAATATGGTAAAAGATTAGCATTTATTAATGATCAATTTTTGTGTTTTGGATCAGGTGATGATTGTGTTTCCATTGTTAATGGATCAAGAACTGTTGGGGTGAGAAACGTAGTTTGTGGACCAGGTCATGGAATTAGGTAAAAACACACACAAATATGGTAAATGGCATTGTTAAATTTACTTCTTATGCCAATTTACCGTTCAAAAATAATTCCAAACTATTTACTCGTTCAACTCAGAATCAACTAAGCACTTAGCCTCAAAATGGATTTTTGTGACAAAATAGAGTCGAAGAAATAACATGTAACTTCGAAGTGAATTTTTCAACAAAATATGTAGTTATTGGAGAATTGATATGTAACTTTCATATGCCTTGTTAAAGGACATTTTGATCTTTTTTTCTCCATCTCCAGTCAAAAATTTCATTTGGAGTAATGAACCTTTTGAATTAGAATAGGGAGTAATAACAAGAATATGGTTAAGCAAGACACATAAAACCTATACAATAGTCCTCCCACTGCATATTTCGCTTGAAAAAGTCAAAAGTGCTCGTGACTTTTAGTTGGGAGGATAAATGCTTTTTTTGAATTATTTTTTCGGAGATAACGTACCAATAAAAATTTTAAGGGAAGAGGTGTCATCTACCCTTAAAAATATCTATATTTTTATATATTCAGGTTATTTAGTGAGAAGCTACTAATGCTTCAAATTCTTGATTTGCAGCATTGGGAGCTTAGGAGAAGATCATTCAGAAAATTATGTTTCAGATATTTTTGTGAAGGGAGTAAAGATGACAGGAACTACAAATGGAGTAAGAATAAAAACTTGGCAGGTGATTCACAATTTATCTATACATAATTGATTTTCATGCATACTTAATATAATTTACATCTATGATTAACACATTTTTTTTTTTGTAATTCTTCTTATCAAAATAGGGGGGACGTGGAAGCGCAAGTAACATAGTCTTTGAAGATATTGAGATGAAAGATGTTTCCAATCCCATAATCATAAATCAATATTATTGTGACAAAAATAAAAAATGTGATAAAGAGGTAATTTAGTTTCTCATAAATAATTGAGATAGTTTTACTTCAACATCCCTAAAGTTTAACCTGATTACAGTAACACCCCTTGTGATCTAGATATTTACAAAATACCCCATACTCTTAACAAGAATATAGTCGGCGTTCGAAAAACTACCACAACCCCTACATTGGGGTGTTCTTGTAATTTTTCAAATACAAGAAGGTGGTGTTGTAATCTTCCACACAACCGCTATCACTATGATAAATTTTATGTTACCCTAACCACATGAAATGCTATTATAATTAAGTCAAACATCAAGGGATGTTGAGATAATTATCCTACATAATTTATGTATTGTAGTAGATATCCTGATATATAACTCATCTACATCAAATAACACTTTCTCATTTTTCTTTGCGCATGAAAATAAACTGCAGAAATCAGCTGTTCAAGTAAAGAATGTAGTTTACAGGAATATAAGAGGCACAAGTGCTTCAAAAGTGGCTATAAATTTCAACTGCAGTGAATCAGTTCCATGCAGAAATCTTATACTGGAAAATGTGCAGTTAAATGGCCAAGAGAAAGGAGAAAAGGTTGAAGCTTTCTGCAGGCAAATTGCAATGCATAATGTGAAGGAGAAGAATTCCATTCCAAGTTGTTAGGATAATATTTTATACTTAGGAATTTGTTTAATTTTAGTTAGTTTATGAAGGGGAGAAGGATGTATGGGAATTTTTGGAAAAAATAGAAGGAAAAAGAGAAAGAGAAGCTGTAATTCTTTGCTTTCTACTTGTAATGGTTGCAAGTCACTTGTGAAGCAATTATAATTATTTATACACAAATCAAGTCAAATGAACTGAGCCAAGCCAAGCTCAAACAAGTGACTGAGCCCAATTTTTGACAAGCTCGAGCCCAAGAAAATCAGAGCTCGACTCATTTACGCCCCTATTCACAATCACCCTTCCCTCATCCAGAGAAAAAGAACAACGACCAAGAGAAATAAATGTGGCATAAATTCTATAAGCTAGGCTAGCATAGTTGTATATAACTATAAACAATTGAACTTAAAACATTCTTATATAAGACTCACATTCATTTCTGGGCTGCTCATAGTAAACTGGTTGTGAGATGCAGCCTCCAAGTTTGAAGTCCCATCTGCAGCAGGAATTCCTATGTCCACCAAAAGATGGTTAATTGGCGGACAATCTGTTGTTTCATTACCCTCTACGACAACAACATTAATTTCCTCAGTATTGGCATCATCATGAATTGAAGAAGCTTCAGAATCTGAATCCACTGCTCTGCCATGATTCGAAGAAGCTTGAGCATCAGAATCCACTGTTCCATCCAAAAGAGCTTCGAGGGGCCACTTGGAATGCACGTCAGCAGTGAATTTCACTTCTAAAATAGGAAACTCGAAGTCCAATACAGAAACACGTGAAGACTCAGAGACATTTGGATCATTGTTGAAGCACCCTTTTCTTTCTAGAACTTCGGATACATTCTCAGACTCGTGTCCTAAAACCCATTGTGAAGCAATGTCCTCATTGTCTGGGTTAAAGATAGTTGTTTTTCCCAGGTTAGTTTCGTCCTGATTCTGGTGCCTGTCAGCTTCCACAAAGTCCGTAGCTAGATCAGATGCAGTCACATTACTGATCTCCACATGATTGCAACTAGTTTCTCCTTCAAAATAACTGTCTATCATGTTCAAATGCCCATTACTAGCTGATTTTCTACTTACTTCAACAGAATCAGCAGCGATATTGCCATTGTATGCTGACGCAAAGTCGTGGGCAATCCCGTTTTCATCAAGATCACATGAGTCTGTAGAAGTAGATGGACTTTTGTTTTCATAGCTAGGAGGAACCATATCATTGTTATAGTCCTTATCCACATTTTTAATTACAGAAGGCATATCCAAAGACGACTTTGTAGAGTTCAAATGCTCCCCATTGCCAGTTTCTTCTGCAGCAAAATCAGGAGCCTTAACTGTAAAGACTCGGGCATCTTGCGAAGATTCTCCGCTGCCGTCTTGTGCAGCAGGGAGTTCTTGAGTTTTGATTTGACAAGATTCTACATGTTCGTCATATTGGTTTTCATCATCTACTTTACTGGAAAGACCTGAAGTTGTTTGGATTTGTTCAGAAGGATGAATTCTAGCGGTCGACAAAAATCCATTGAGTGCTGCTGCTAGAGCATCATCAACTGATAAAGTTTTCTTTGGTTCTACACGAGGAGAATCCTTCAATGTTTTCGAATCATTGTTGCCTTCATCATTTTCGCCAAATGAAAGCTCTGGTGTGCTAGAAACAAGGCTAGGATGGACATTTGGATCATGGGATAACTCAGGCATGCTGTTACATGAGAAATTCTTCAAAGGTTTTGAGTCATCATTAGTTTCTTCATCTTCGCCACATGAAAAATCGGGTGCCCTAACAAACAGACTAGCATGAAATTTTGCATCATGGAATAACTGAGGCGAGTTATTACATGAGAAATCCTTCTTTCCAAGCTCTGATGGCCCACAACGTGGATGATCACTTCGGTCGTTGTAGAATGAGGATGAGTTTGATTCACTGCATGAAAATGCAGGAGCAGAGAATCTTGTACCAGGTGGCAAACCAGAAAATTTAGAATTCTTCGCAAGATTTTCAAGTTGATGCTCAACCTGTTGAAGCCTTGCCTCTACATTTTCTATGGGCTTCAGCATTTTTTCTTCGAACCTCAGGCAAATATCTTCCACTCTGCTCACTCGAGAAATTAGCTGTTCCAAAGCTCTTCCAAGATGTGCTGACGGCATATCATTTACGTTTAAAGGCTCAATGCATTTCTTCGCCAAAGTGGATTGCTCAAGTTCAACTGATTCAACTGTATCCTTATCAAGTTCTTTTCGCTTCACGTATTGTTGGTGAATTTGGTTTATTTCCAGTCCAACATCAACTTCATCAATTCTTCCCGATCCGGTTTCATTCTCTTCATCAATTCTTGTTGACCCATTCTCTGTCTTTTCATCAATTTTTGATGACCTATTTTCCACCTTTTTATCTGTCTTTTCATCAATTGCAGTTGACCCATTTTCCGTCTTTTCCCCAATTCTTGTTGATCCAGTTTCCATATAATCATCTTTGAGCACTTTACCAGACAGATGTTTGTCTTGAATTTGCTTGTCACCTGATTTTGGTAATTGCAGGAGAGTGGGGATGAACATGGCCATTAGAGAACTCTGAGCCGAGTATCCTGTCAACACTGCCTCTTTTCCAGAATTAGTTGACTCCACAAGGTCAACAAATACATATACTTCGTCAACATATACCTGGCCTTTGTCCTGAAGGGACAGCAATCGAATTGTAAGCAAGGAGCAAGGATCTGCATCGCTTATTTGTGCTGTTGCCTCGTAAAGATCCTGCAATGTTTAATGTAAATTTATTATATAAAAATTGACACTTTCATGAGTTCTTCAACCAAGAAACTATCAGTCCAAATCAGATCATGTGTTTTTACCACTATAACAATAGATCTTATGACTTGTGCACAAGTAATTAAATTAACAAAGATGTAAAACATGAGTATTTTGTTTGGCTGCTTTGAGAAAGGAATACAAATACTGGATATCGAGCATAGACCGATGAACAGCGTTGAAAATTTCACAAATATAGATGCTCCAAGATGCTCAATCTCCTCATGAGTATCCCTATTGCTAATGTGTGACATACCTACATCATTACCAAGCACCAAAACCATCTCTTATTCTCTAGATCTAGAGACGGTTATCAAAGAAACTCTGTTCTACTCAACTTACTTAACAAACAAATTTGAAAATAGTGAAATACTTCTAGAGCAGCCAATGCAACTTTCACGAACCAAATAGAAATGCAGAGGTTACAACATAGTGAGATGTGGACATTATACCTGTACATTTTTGAGTTGATCGGTCCTAATTTTATCTGACACAGAACCTCTCGCAACCTCAGGGACTTTAATATTTACCCAATCATCTTCGGTGCTGCCAACACTTTCATCACGTGTAACATTTTCTTCCGTTAGATCCCCCACTAAACTCTCCCCATGCTCCACCGCAACATCTTCAATGCAGTTTACTTGGAGTAATTTTTCATCTCTTTCAGCAACGCCACAGCGAACAGTACAGAGATACTCATTGCTACTATGAGAAGAATGTGCATAATAGACCTCATATACACGAGCAGTGCTCCGAACATAAATTTGACTTATCTCATACTTCTGCTGAAAACATACTGCAATTATGGGTATTGTAAGTCATAGAAGATTTGCAACAATATATACATTATTGTCAGATAATATGCATGCAGAATCATAAAGAAGACTCCAAACGATCTATTAACTTTAAGAAATATTGCCTGCCCACTAATTTAAACTCAGCATTAATTCAGTAATTTTAATTATAATATCAGTCTCTGTCAAATAAAAAAAATTATAATATCAAATCATTGGCAGGGATTTAGGCTTCTAATTTGTGTTCTTTACCCTCTTACGTTCTCCCAAAATGCTTCCTCATTCTCAAAAAGTTATTCCCCATATATCAAATCAAAAATAAAATAGATAATCTAAAACCTACAATCTTCATAAACTCACTCAAGTTGACTATAAAGCAAACAACACTTCCTAAAGAAAAACCCTATTAAACCGGGAAGCACACTGAAAATCAAACAACACAGCAAGAAAAAGAGCACCAAAAAACACGTTTAGAATTTACTGATGATAATAATAATAATAATAATAATAACATTAACAACAACAATAATAATAACAACGACGACGACGAAGAAAGAGACGAAACAAAATAGAGAATTACTCTTAATTTCACAAGGGCCAGAATCGGGACCACGAGGCTTGAGAACCAGAGGCGATTTCCGGGTCGTAGTTTCCGGGTCCGATTCAGCGATCGGGCAATCGGAGGACTCGACGGTGACGGAATCTTCGAGAGACCCCTGTGCGATGACCCAATTGGTTCCGGAGCTCCATGAAAGCACACTGTCTTTACTGATCATACTAAAGTCGCTTCCACCTTCTTGCGTCGATCCCATTTCACTCTGTTGCATCTTTGTGTTCATAGTCGTACGTATCTCTGAATTTTATATGCAGGTCAAGTAGCTTACTGTGGACGCTCGATGGTAGTTTCGTCGATGGGGTTGATTTTCGTAGGGATCTAATTTTCGAAAAATCGTCAATTCGGTTGGGTTTAAATTTTCTTTTTACAAAATTAAAAATATTTATTTATTTTTAATAATAATATATATTTTTAATTATTAATTTTTTTGCTTGCATTGTTAGAAAAAAAAATTATTTGACTTTACTGTGTAAAGTATCTTGTTCGAAATATAAATTTGGAGGAAAAAAAGTTGAATAGAGGAAAAATTTATAATTAAAGAAAAGAAAAGCGGGAATTGAAAAATAAATATTAGAAAAAAAATTAAAGACAATTATTTTGTGTGCGAGTTGCGGGAGTGTTCAAATTCACTGAAAAACAAAAAGGAAAGAAAGAAATTAATGATAACAGATTTAACGGAAAAATGGATTTGTTCCTAAAAAAAACCTTTTTTTGTCAATAATAATTCCAATTATCAGTGACGAAAATTGTGTTGGAATTATAACTATTACCAATAAGTTGTGTATGTATTTCGAAAACCTAGTGATAACGAAAATTTTGATCACAAATTAGGATCATAATTTTATTGATCAAAATTTTCATTGTCACTATATATTACAAGAATGCATCATCCTCAGTAAAGGAATAATTCATCACATATTTAGTAAAATTTATCACTAAACTGGTCATGATGAATTTTGTTTTGTCACAAATCTATTAGTATATACCTTCTAACTAATTAATTTTATAAAACTAAAGTTTGTCATAAAACTAACTTTTATGATGTAATTTTTATCACAAAGAATAAATATATACATGTAGAAATTTGTCACAAGTCCATCACGCATTATCATTCATGCATATTTTTAATTTTACTCTTTTTCTAAATTCTTTTGTACTCTTATCACAAATTTTGAAATCGTATCCTTCACAAATTTTTCGTTGATGAAGAAGAGTTTTCTTTCAGTTACATACATCACAAATTATCACTAATAAACAATAAAAGACAATAATTTTTGTCTTTATTCAATTACATCATGACAAACAAAATGACTCTTTTTGTGAATAATATTATTAATGACTTAATACGTATTATTAGCCATAATTTTTACATCATCACCTAACATTTCGCCTCTAGTGCCTTTCTTTTCTTTTCTTTTTTTTTCTTTTCGTTTTTTTAAGGAATTGTGTACCTCGAAACTCTATTTATATGTTCTCAACTTATGTTTTGCCCGCAACAGAATAACTCGTTTTTTTTGTAGTTTTGACTTCCTAGAGGATGTTCTACTTTCCTCAACAGAATCAGCAGCGACACCGCCATTACATGCTGACGCAAAGTCATGGGCAATCCTGTTTTCACCAAGATCGCATGAGCCGGCAGAAGTGGATGCACTTTTGTTTTGATAGCTAGGAGGAACCATATCATTATCATGGTCCTTATCCTCGTTTTCAACTACGGAAGATTTATCCAAAGACAACTTTGTATAACTCAAATGCTCCGCGTTGCCGGTTTCCTCTGCAGTAAGATCAGGAGCATTTGCCGTAAAGACTTGGGAATATTGCGAAGACTCTCTAATGCCGTCTTCTGCAGCAGGGAGTTCTTGTGTTTTGATTTGACAAGATTCTGCATGTCCCTCATCTTGGTTTTCATAATCTACTTCACTGGAAACACCTGAAGTTGTTTGAATTTGTTCAGAAGGATGAATTCTAGCAGGGAGTTCTTGGGCAGGTTAATACATGTGAAATGCTTCAACAGTATTGAGTCATCATCATCAGTTTCTTCATCTTCGCCACAAAAAAAATCGGGTGCCCTAACAAAAAAGCTAGCATGGGATTTTGCATCACAGGATAACTCAGGAGAGTTATTGCATGAGAAATCCTTCTTTCCAAGTTCTGAAGGCCCACAAGGTGGATGATCATTTCGGTCATTGTAGAATGAGCTTGAGTTTGATTCACTGCATGAAAATGCAGAAGCAGAGAATCTTGCACCAGGTGGCAAACCAGAAAATTGAGAATTCTTTGCAAATTTTTCAAATTGATGCTCAACCTGTTGAAGCCTTGCTGCTATATTTTCTATGGGCTTCAGCATTTTTTCTTCGAACCTCAAGCAAATATCTTCCAATCTGCGAGAAATAAGCTGTTCCAAAGCTCTTCCAAGATGTCCTGGTGGCATATCATTTATGTTTAAAGGCTCAACAAATTTCTTTTCCAACGTGGGTTGCTCAAGTTCAGCTGATTCAGTTGTATCGTTATCAAGTTCTTTTGGCTTCACGTATTGCTGGTGAGCTTGGTTTATTTCCAGTCCAATATCAATTTCATCAATTCTTCCCAATCCGGTTTCAATCTTTTCATCAATTCTTGTTGACCCATTTTCTGTCATTTCATCAATTGTACTGGACCCATTTTCCATCTTTTCACCAATTCTTGTTGATCCAGTTTCCATATAATCACCTTTGAGCACTTTACCAGAAGGATGTTCATCTTGAATTCGGTCGTCTGATTTTAAACTCTGACCCAAGCATCCTGTCAACACTGCCTCTTTTCCAGAATCAGTTGACTCCACAGGGTCCCCAAATACATAAACATCGTCAACATATACCTGGCCTTTGTCCTGAAGGGATAGCAATCGAATTGTAAGCAACGAGCGAGGATCTGCATCACTTATTTGTGCTGTCGCCTCGTAAAGATCCTGCAATGTTCAATGTAAATTTATTTTGTATACAAATTCACACTTTCATGCGTACCATGAGTCAAAATCAGATCAAGGAAATTAACAAAGATGTAAAACATGAGAATTTTATTTGGTTGCTCATAGAAAGGAACATGACTACTGCTTATTGGGCATAGACTGATGAACAACAGTGAAAATTTCACAAATGCATCACGCATGATCATGGTAAGGAAATCAATATCCTCATGGGTACATCTGTTGCTAATGTGGGACATACTTCCACCATTAACAAGTACAAAAATCCATCTCTTATTCTTCAGATGCAGAGGAGGTTATCAAAGAAACTCTGTTCTATTCAACTTACTTAAAAAACTAACAAATCTGAAAAAAAGTGAAATACCTCTAGAGCAGCCAATGCAACTTTCATCAACCCCATAGAAACGCAGAGATTACAATATAGTGAGATGTGGACATTATACCTGTACATTTTTCACTTGATCGGTATTAATTTTATCTGACAAAGAACTTCTCGCAACTTCAGGGACTTTAATCTTTACCCCATCGTCTTCAGTATTGCCAACACTTTCCTCATGTGTAACATTTTCTTCAGTTAGCTCC
>JACFYI010003522.1:66113-96203 GCA_014898755.1 Handroanthus guayacan | reverse complement strand
TAGTTTATTTTGTAGTCGATTATGCTTTACTAGGATTAGTAGAGTGCATGAGACTTGTGTCCAAAAAAAAAAATATTTGTTATGCCGATTCATATCTATTTTTGGAAAAGTGTCTGTTATTTACTATAGGCTATGGGATTTAGATGAAGATACTGAGATACTGTGGACTGCATAGCTAAGAGGTTGTGTTCCCGACCTCACTCCAAATTCTTCTTCATAGTGTGTGTTCGGTTAACAGAAGTAATCATTGTGTTGTTAGATGTTCCATTACACCGATGATGTGCCACTGACATAGGTGTTGAGCAAGGCAGGTTGTCCCTGGTACCAAATAGAGCGCTATAATTTGATGGTTGACCACGGAACATGTTGAGGGAGAGCGAGAGAATGCCCAATTTTAAGCTATACGGTAATATTTGGTTTGCAAGTTATTTGTGTGATGGTAGCTCCTGAATTTATTAAAGTATGGCTTCACTAATTTGCAGCAGACCAATATATTTGTGTTTCTCGGTGATATATTTGGACGACTATTGATTAAGCTCGAAGTATGCAGAAGACGAGCGAGATTGATCGAGTCCTCCACATGAGATTGAGGGAGAGATTGTCGGGGGACCCATCCCATGTGGTGGACCCCACTCCTTTGAAAATAAAAAATAAAAAAAAGAATATGAATGTAGCCAAATTGGAGTTAAAATTGTTGTCTCTCTTGGCTCTGCAATTGTGTGCTTGGCGGCTCAAAAATCAAAGCTGCAATTTCAAAAATTGCAACATAATTAGAAAAGGTAACATGGCAAAATGATGGAGTCACCAATGTTGACTTTGAATTGTTGAAAATGGCTGCAAAAGGCTGCGTACGCAACTCCTTGTTCCATGCTGACATTTGAAGAAAAATTGACATGCATATGAAGTTCTCTGTCTATAAATACCATGCTTCGGAAGAAGAAAAATGCAAGAGTGAGAAGCAATTTGAGAGAAGAAAAATTAGGGAAGCAAGAGTTTTCCCATTTTGTGTAGAGAGAAAAATATAATCACTTTGTTATATTCTTTTAGGGTATTTTCAGTTTCTCAAGTTCTAGGGATTTGGAGTATTTTATTGTTTTAGTAAGGTACTCAAAAAGAGAGTATTTTTGTGTTATATTTTTCTACTCATTGTAAATTCTCAAGCTTAGGGCATAAAGCTTGAGCGTCGTATTTTGTTCACTGTGATAGTAGATTTTGTGTGTTCTTGCCCCGTGATTTTTTTCTTTCTACATTGAAAGAATTTTTCACGTAAATCTCGTGTCTCACTCTCGCCTATTTTTTTTTATTTTCATTATTATGGTTAGCATATTTTGTTATCTAAATTATTCTATTTATGCTGGAATTAAAAATGGGACCAAACCAAGAATTCCAAATATAGCAAGAAATGAGTAATAATGGAGACAAAAATTTTACTTGGGTATCTCTTTTTCAACCAATTCTGTCAAACGTTGTTGCTGCCAATTTGCAAAGCCATACCTTCAAATATTGCTACTGCTGCTGCATTCACATTTTTCTTTTCTTTTTTTTTTCAAAGTGGTGAGATCCACCACATGGGATGGACCCCCAACAATTCTCTCCCTCCATCTCATGTGGGGGACTTCATCAAGCCCATAATACTTCTATATACTTCTAACTTATTCCTTGGCAAAGACTTCGTAAGTATATCTGCACTATTTTCATCTGTGTGTACTTTTTCAAGTTGTATCAACTTCTCATCTAGTATGTCTCGAATCCAATGGTACCTCACATTAATGTGCTTCGATCTTGAGTGAAAAGTAGAATTCTTACTCAAGTGAATCGCACTTTGGCTATCACAGTACAACATGTACTTATCTTGTTTTAAGTCTAACTCCTGCAAAAACTTCTTTAACCACAATATATCTTTGCATGCTTCTGTCACTGCAATATACTCTACTTCGGTTGTGGATAATGTCACGCATTTTTGAAGTTTTGATTGCCAAGAAATAGCTCCCCTTGCAAATCGTATCAGGTATCCGGATGTGGACTTCCTAGAATCAATATCTCCTGCCATGTATGCATCTGTGTACCCATCCAACATAGGTTGACCATCTCCAAATCTCAGACATACTTTGAAAGTACCCCTCAAATACCTAAATATTCATTTAACAGCTGCCTAGTGATCTTTACCAGGATTGGAAAGAAATCGACTTACAACACCAACCGCATGGGCAATATATGGCCTCGTATATACCATAGCATATATCAAACTGCCAACTGCAGAAGCATATGGTATCTTCGTCATCTCTTCTTTGTCTTTCTCACTTGTAGGATATTGCATAAAATTGAGTTTAAAGTGACCTGCAAGTGGAGTGCTGACAGACTTAGAAGTGCTCATGTTGTATCTCGTTAGAACTTTCTCAATGTATTGTTCTTGAGATAACCAAAGATTTTTTATTGTCCTATTCCTGGAGATTTTCATTCCAAGAATCTGCTTAGCCGGTCCTAGGTCCTTCACAGCAAAAGATTTTCCAAGCTCCTTCTTTAGCTTGTCAATTTTGCTAGCATCGTGACCCACAATCAACATATCATCAATATACAATAGTGGTATGATGAAATCATTATCAGAGAATTTCTTGAAGAATATACAGTGATCGGAGGTGGTCCTGCTGTAACCATGGTCCATCATGAAAGAGTCAAATTTCTTGTACCACTGCTTCAGGGTTTGTTTCAAGCCATACAAACTTTTTCTTAACCTGCACACCAAGTTCTCTTTTCCTTTTACTTTGAACCTCTTTGGTTGTTCTATGTAGATTTCTTCATCGAAGTCACCATGAAAAAATGCAGTCTCTACATCAAGTTATTCGATCTCCAAATTCAAGCTGGCAGTAATTCCGAGAACAACTCTGATTGAAGATATCTTTACCACATGTGAGAAGATTTCTTTAAAATCAACACATTTCTTCTGACTGAAGTCTTTCACAACCAATCTTGCTTTGTATCTTGGTTGTGGGTTATGCTCTTCAGTCTTGAGCTTGTACACCCACTTGTTTCTTAACATTTTTCTTCCTTTTGACAGCTTCACCAGATCATAAGTGTGGTTTTCTTGCAAGGACTTTATCTCTTTTTTTCATTTCCTGCAATCACTTTTTTTTTTAATCATGTGACATTGTTTTCGTAAAATTCTCTGGCTCTACCCCTTCAGTAAGCATCACATACTCATGTGAACTGTATCTGGTAGAGGGTCGTCTTTCTCTAGTAAACCTTCTAACTGGTAATTTTGGAGAGATATCATCACCCTGCATAGGTGGTATCTCGGCATCAACTGGCTCTTCATCAGTTGTACCATCTTATTTACTTCCGCCGTGAGATTGAATTGTAGGTGAAGGAGTTGGATCTATATCCACTGAATTATTTGGAGAAGATTCTGTCTCCTCATTTTGCTTCGTGTCATTGCTTGCTTGTTCCTCACAAAACACAATATTCCTGCTTCTGATGACTTTTTTTATTTTCTGGGTTCCATAATTTGTAGCCAAACTCTTCATGGCCATAACCCAAGAAAGTGCATGATTTTGTTTTGTCATCTAACTTGGATCTTTCATCTTTTGAAATGTGTACAAAGGCCCTACATCAAAACACTCTTAAGTGTTTATACGAAATATCTTTTTCCATCCAAACTCTTTCTGGAATGTCGCCACCCAAAGGAGCTGACGGAAAAAGATTAATCAGATCAACTACAGTCGTCATTGCTTCATCCTAAAAGGATTTAGGTAATTTGGAATGTGACAACATGTATCTGATTCTTTCACATATTATCCTATTCATTATTTCTGCTATACCGTTATGTTGAGGTATCTTTAAAATACTTTTTTGAGTCTGATATCATGGTCATTGCAATGCTGTTCAAATAGACCTTGGTATTCACCACCATTGTCTGCACGAACGCACTTCAGCTTCCTTCTTGTTTCTCTTTCAACTTTTACTTGAAAATACTTAAAAACCTCGAGGACTTGGTCTTTAGATTTCAAAGCAAAGCACCAAACTTTTCTAGAGAAATCATCAATAAATGTGACAAAATACAATGCACCATCAAGTGTTCTGTCTTTCATATAGCATGAGTCGGTATGCACCAAATCCAACGGATGAATTTTTTTAGAGGGAGAAAAATTTTGAAATTCAACTCTGTGTTGTTTGCCGGCTAAATAATCAACACAAATTTGTAACGGCATACCAGTCACTTTAGGGAGAAGTTTCTTCTTGGCCAAAAGTTGTAAGCCTTTTTGGCTCAACTGTCCAAGCCTCTTATGCCACAACTCAATGAAAAAAATTTTGACAGCAATATTTATCTCTCCATCGGATAATTTAGCTTGCATTAGATAGAGAGAATTTTATTTTCTACCCCTAGCAACAACGAGAGAACCTTTGGTGAGCTTCCATTTTTTTTTCAAAATAATTGGCATAACCATCATCGTCAAGCTTGCCAGTGAAAAAATATTGAGCCGAATATCAGGAATGTGCCTAACATTTCTGATAAGCAATTTGCATCATGTATCAGTATCCAACGTAATGTCTCCTATGCCAACGATCTCCGTTACACCATGGTTAGCTATTCGAACTTTACCAAAACTATTACTGGTGTAAGATGTGAACATATCTTTATAAAGTGTGATATGATATGAAGTTCCTGAATCAACGATCCAGTCAGTCTGTTGGCATGATGAACTGACACATGTATCATCACAAATAATGACAATATCACCATCAGCTGCAATTGCTGTTGTGTCTTTGTCATTATTTTTGTTTTCATTATTTTCATTAGACCACCACAATAATGACATCTGAAATCCTTTCTGGACTTAGACTTTCCCCTATATTTGTCTCTTTTGTTTAGAGAACTTCTGTTATTGCTTCTTTCTCATATATCACTATTTTCTATTACCAAAACTTTTGGTTTAGAAATGTTTTCATGCTTTTTTCGTCTGAACTCTTCGTTAAGAAGACAATATTTGACCGTTTGCAAAGTCAACTCTCCATTTGGGGCAAAGTTGCTGAGTGACACCACAAGCGTATCCCAACTGTCGGGCGATAAACTTAGTAGCAATAAAGCAATCACTTCATCATCAAAAGGTATTTTCATATTGATGGATTAATTTATCAGGCCCTGGTAAGCATTTAGATGCTCTGTCATGTTAGCACCTTCTTTGTACCTGAGTCGAACAATTTTTCGAATAATGGAAGCTTCGTTTAAGACATTTTTTCTTTCAAACATGGCCTCCATTTTCTTCCATAGAACATCAGTTTTTTCCTCATGTGCAAAAAGATGGAAGATACTATGTTCAAGAAACCGCCGAATATACACGACTGTTTTCCTGTGCAGGATATTCCATTCATCTACACTCATTTCATTTGGTTTGGCAATATCACCATGCAATGGTAAATAAAGATCTTTGCAATAAAGAAGATCCAACATGCTCGGCTTCCAAATAGAATAATTTGAGCCGTTTAATTTGAACATCCCACCAAAGGATGATGAGTCCTCCATTTTTATTCCGCAAAACTGATTTCAACGTGGCTCTGATACCACTTGTTGGGAAAGACGAACAGGGATACCAAAAATAAATGGCACCGGTGCAGCGAAAATAATATTATTTTTTCTTGTGCTGGAATTAAAAAATGAGACCAAACCAAGAATTTTAAATATAACAAGAAATAAGAAATAATGGAGACAAGAATTTTTACCTGAAAAATTCAACCGGAAAAAATAGCGGGACCGTAGTCCGATAAAATTTTTCACTACAATTATAGTAGGATTACAATATCCTCCCTAAAATAAATAGGGGTACACAAATAAATTTTTTAGCAGAATATTTCCTGAATTACAAAATTATCAAGTTTTTCAACTTGGAGAATCCAATAAAATAGTAGCACTATTTTAAGGGAGAATGAAAAATATCAAATATTTTTCTCACTTTTTCTTCTCTTAAAACACACCCTATTTTTATTTGAAACACTCTTTTTGAGAAATCACTAATTTCTCTCTATTTTTCTCTCCTCTTTTTCTTGCCTCACTCTCCTATTTTCTCTCAAATCTTATTGTCTCTCCCTTATATTTTTGCTTTCCAGATTAACGCCCTTTTATAGGCACAATTTTACCTAGCAATAATTGTTGCAGCCTCCAAGCCACCAACAATTTTCGATAGAATTGGCTGAAAAAGAGCTACCCAAATTTGACATCAAATTTCAAAGCCATCTTCACACATTGTTGCTGCCAATTTGCAAAGCCATACCATCAAATATTGTTGTTGCTGCTGCATTCACATTTTTTTTTCTTTTTTTTTTCAAAGTGGTGGGGTCCACCACATGGGATGGACCCCCAACGAGTTATGGGTCCAATTAAGTAGCGGAATAATTTAGATAACAAAATATGCTAACCGCAATAATAAAACTAAAAATAATAGGCGAGAGTAAGACACGTGATTTACGTGAAAAATCCTTCCAATGTAGAAAGAAAAAAATCACGGGGCAAAAATACATAAAATCTACTATCACAGTGAACAGAATACAACACTCAAGCTTTATGCCCCAAGCTTGAGAGATTACAATGAGTAGAAAAATATAACACAAAACACTCTCTTTTTGGGTATCTCACTAAAACAATAAAATACTCCAAATCCCTAGGATTTTGAGAAACTGAAAAATACCCTAAAAGAACTACCAAAGTAATTATATTTTTTTCTCTACACAAAATAGGAAAACCCTTGCTTCCCTAATTTTTCTTCTCTCAAATTGCTTTTCACTCTTGGCCATTTTCCTTCTACCGTATGCTCTCCTTTTATAGGCAAAAAATAATGTGAAATCAATAAACTTTAGTAAAAAAATTAGGCTTTAATTTCACTTTATTTTCAATGTTTCAAATAATGATCCGCCAATAATTTCATAAAGCTGCAGCTTCAATTTTTGAAGTGAGTATAAGTCAAAAATGGTGGTAGAAAAATCCAGCCGCAAAGTCGTCTTCTTGTTTTATTTTCAAAGAGATGAGGTCCACCACATGAGATAGATTCCCAACAATCTCCCCCTCCATTCTATGTGGAGGACTCGATCAAGCTCCCTCGTCTTCCGCATACTTCGAGCTTAATCACTGTTTGACAAAAGTTGTCAAAACATATCACCGAGAAACACAAATATATTGGTCTGCTGCAAATTAATGAAACCATTCTTTAATAATTTCAGGAGCTACCATCACACAAATAACTTGCAAACCAAATATTACTGTATAGCTTAAAACTGGGCATTCTCTTGCTTTCCCTCAACAAGATATTCTGTGGTCGACCATCAAATTGTAGCGCGCTATTTGGTATCAGGGACAACCTGGCCTGCTCAATACCTCTGTGAGTGGCAAATCACTGGTGTAATGGAACATCCAACAACACAATGATTACTTCTTTCAATTGGACGCACACTACGAAGAAGAATCTGGAGCGAGGTCGGGAACACAACCTCTTAACTATGCAATCCACAGTATCTTGATATCTTCATCTAAATCCAGAGCCTGTAGTAAACAACAGATACTTTTCCAAAAATATATATGAATCGGCATAACAAATAATTTTTTTTTTTCTGGACACAGATCTCATGCACTCTACTAATCCTAGTAAAGCATAATCGACTACAAAATAAACTACTACCTAATTAGTTTGTACAAAAATTTACTTCCTACTATAACAAGAACTCAATGGTGTACCTTTAGCAATGATAGTGAGGGATTTCTTTGCCAAAACTCCAGCATTGTCTCACCAACATGAGACAGTCATTTCTGCCACAACACCAACGAAGACTAATCAAAAATTCGCCCAGCATAGCACACACGTGCATGAGTCTTGTACAGATTATCATGAGTAGCTCCTCTTGCAACAACCATTGATTCTTTTACAAGCTTCCATCTCTTATTGCCAAAACAACTCACAAAACCATGACGATCCAATACAACTCTAGAGATAAGATTAAGGTGAACATCGGGCACATGGCGAACATCTTTCAAGGTCAAGATGCAACCAATATTTGTTCGAATATGCACATCTCTAATCCCAACAATTTTTGACTTGCTTGTGTTCCCATTCTCACAATACCAAAATCACCAGATTTATAAGTTTTGAAAAACTCTTTGTTAGGAATGGCGTGAAAACTGGCTCCAGTATCAATCACTCAGTCAGCACTCGAACTAGCCATATGTCCACAACTCTGCTCCTCAGAGACTATAATATCAGTATCACAAAAAACAGTGGCTGACGTGCCTTCACCATCATTATCATCGTCACTATCCATCATTTTCTGATTCACCTTTTTCTTACCATTCTTCCCGTTTTTCTCATCCCTTTGTTTTTCAAAGCAATTTCTTTCAATGTGTCCAACTTTATTGCAATAAAAATATCTTCTCGGATCATGGGATTTTGATAGTCCTTTTTCTTGTCCTTTGCCATTTTTCTGCCTCTCCCGTGAGTCAACCACAAGAGCCTGAGAACTGTCAACAGTAGCTTGTCCTTTTCGTCTCATTTCTTCGTTGATCAAGCTATTTTTGGCCATATCCATACCCAAAACATCATCAGGAGTAGAATTTGTAAGTGATACCACCAATGTTTCAAAACTTTCAGGCGAGGATCCCAAAAGAAATAGTGATTGCATCTCATCATCAAATTTGATGCCCACAGCAGTCATTTGATTTAAGATGCTCTGGAAAGAACTCAAGTGTTCGGCAACAGAACTCTCCTCATTGTACTTCGAATTGAGAAGTTGTCTAATCAAGAATATTTTGTTCTGAGCGTGTTTTCTCTCATACATGGCTTCCAATTTCTTCCACATGCTATAGGTATTTGTTTCTTGAGCAAATTGATAAAACACACTCTGATCAATGCACTGTCGGATTATTCCAACAGTTTTTCGATTTAGCCGATTTCATTTTTTCTCGTCCATATCAGTGAGCTTATTCCCACTATCCTCAAGAGGATCATACAGATCTTTTGAGAATAAAATATCCTCCATTCTTGGCTTCTAAATCACATAATTTGTTGTTGTCAATTTAATCATGGTACCAAGTGCCTCCTCCTTTGTGTCCATCACGAACAAAGACAAAACAACCAGGCTTTTGTATGAGCCTGGCTCTGAGACCACTTGTTGGGGTTGTGGGCCCAATTAAGTAGCGAAATAATTTAGATAACAAAATATGCTAACCGCAATAATAAAAATAAAAAATAATAGGCGAGAGTGAGACACGAGATTTATGTGAAAAACCCTTCCAATGTAGAAAGAAAAAAATCACGGGACAAAAATACACAAAATTCACTATCGCAGTGAACAAAATACAACGCTCAAGCTTTATGCCCCAAGCTTGAGAGATTACAATGAGTAGAAAAATATAACATAAAATACTCCATTTTTGGGTATATCACTAAAACAATAAAATACTCCAAATTCCTATGATTTGAGAAACTGAAAAATACCCTAAAAGAATCTAATAAAGTGATTATATTTTTCTCTCTATACAAAATGGAAAAACCCTTACTTCCCTAATTTTTCTTCTCTCAAATTGCTTCTCACTCTTGCCCATTTTTCTTCTGTCGTATGCTTTCCTTTTATAGGCAAAAAACAATGTGAAATCAATAAACTTTGGTCAAAAAATTAGGCTTTAATTTCACTTCATTTTCAATGTTTCAAATAATGATCCGCCAACAATTTCATAAAGCTGCAGCCTCAATTTTTGAAGTGAGTAGAAGTCAAAAATGGTGGTAAAAAAATCCAGCCACAAAGCCGTCTTCTTGTTTTATTTTCAAAGAAATGAGGTCCACCACATGGGATGGATTCCCAACAATGATTGTTGGGGGTCCATCCCATGTGGTGGACCCCACTCCTTTGAAAATAAAATAAAATAAAAGAACTATAAATAGATTAAATAAGGAGTCAAAATGTAGCAACAATCGTTGATATTCTTTTGTTGCAATTGTGTGCTTGGTCTTCCAAAATGCAGCAACAATTGTTGACATTCTTTTGTTGCAATTGTGTGCTTGGAACACCAATTTAAAGCTGCAAATGTGAAGAAAATTGCAGCATAATTAATAAGCTACAGCATGGCCGAAATTTGCATCCATTGTTGACTTTTACTCCATTCCAAGAAGACGATTGCGGCTTGAAAATTCTACTAGAGTGACTTGCAAATCGTTGCCTATAAAAGGCAACCTTCGGAGGAGCTAAAAGATGCAAGAGTAAGAAGCAATTTGAGAGAAGAAAAATTAAAGAAGCAATGATTTTCTCATTTTGTATAGAGAGAAAAATATAATCACTTTGTTAGATTCTTTTAGGGTATTTTCAATTTCTCAAATCCTAGAAATTTGAAGTATTTTATTATTTTAGTGAGGTACCCAAAAAGAGAGTGTTTTTGTGTTATATTTTTCTACTCATTGTAATTTCTCAAGCTTGGGGCATAAAGTTTGAGCGTTGTATTTTGTTCACTGTGATAGTAGATTTTGTGCGTTCTTGCCCCGTAATTTTTTCCTTTCTACATTGGAAGGATTTTTTATGTAAATCTCGTGTCTCACTCTCGCTTATTATTTTTTATTTTTATTATTGCAGTTAGCATATTTTGTTGTCTAAATTATTTCGTTGCTTAATTGGGTCCACAACCCCAAGATACCACTTGTTGGGAAAGATGAACAGAGATACAAAAAATAAGTGGCACCGGCGCAGCGAAAATAATATTCTTTTTCCTTATGCTGAAATTTAAAAATGAGACCAAATCAAGAATTTCAAATATTTCAAGAAATAAGAAATAACGAAAACAAGAATTTTTACGTGAAAAATCCAACTGAAAAAAAATTACGAGACCGTAGTCTGATAAAATCTTCCACTATAATTATAGTAGGATTACAATTTTCTCCCTAAAATAAATAGGGGTACCCAAATAAATTCCTCAGGAGAATATTTCCTGGATTACAAAATCGTCAAGTTTTCAACTTAGAGAATCAAATAAAATTGCAACACTATTTTAAAAGAGAATAAAAAATATCAAATATTTTTCTCACTTTTTTTTCTCTTAAAACACACTCTATTTTTATTTGAAACACTCTTTGAGAAATCACTAATTTCTCTCTATTTCTCAAAGAGTGTTTCAAATAAAAATTGAGTGTATTTTGAGAGAAGAAAAAATGAGAAAAATATTTGATATTTTTCATTCTCTTTTAAAATAGTGTTGCTATTTTATTTGATTCTCCAAGTTGAAAAACTTGACGATTTTGTAATACAGGAAATATTCTCCTGAGGAATTTATTTGGGTACCCCTATTTATTTTAAGGAGAAAATTGTAATCTTACTATAATTATAATGGAAGATTTTATCGGACTATGGTCCCGTAATTTTTTTTAGTTGGATTTTTC
Organism: Handroanthus guayacan; assembly: GCA_014898755.1. Taxonomy (NCBI): domain Eukaryota; kingdom Viridiplantae; phylum Streptophyta; class Magnoliopsida; order Lamiales; family Bignoniaceae; genus Handroanthus; species Handroanthus guayacan. Next base: position 84,807 of record JACFYI010003522.1, on the reverse strand, counting down.
ACATAAAAATTTTTGTCTCTGTTATTTCTTATTTTTTGCTATATTTAGAATTCTTGATTTCGTCCCATTTTTAAATTCCAGTATAAGGGAAAAGAATATTATTTTCGCTGCGCCGGTGACAAGAGATTGTTGGGAATCCATCCCATGTAGTGGACATCATCTCTTTGAAAATAAAATAAGAAGACGGCTTTACGGCTAGGTTTTTCTACCATTATTTTTTACTTCTACTTACTTCAAAAATTGAGGCTGTAGCTTTATGAAATTGTTGGCGGATCATTATTTGAAACATTGAAAATGAAGTGAAATTAAAGCCTAATTTTTTTATCAAAGTTTATTGATTTCACATTATTTTTTGCCTGTAAAAGGAAAGCATACGGCAGAAGAAAAATGGGCAAGAGTGAGAAGCAATTTGAGAGAAGAAAAATTAGGGAAGCAAGGGTTTTTCCATTTTGTGTAGAGAAAAAAATATAATCACTTTGTGAGATTTTTTTAAGGTATTTTCAGTTTCTTAAATCTTAGGGATTTGGAGTATTTTATTGTTTTAGTGAGGTACCCAAAAAGAGAGTATTTTTGTGTTATATTTTTTTACTCATTGTAATTTCTCAAGCTTGGGGCATAAAGCTTGAGCGTTGTATTTTGTTCACTGTGATAGTGGATTTTGTGTATTCTTGCCCCGTGATTTTTTTCTTTCTACATTGGAAGGATTTTTCACGTAAATTTCGTGTCTCACTCTCATCTATTATTTTTTATTTTCATTATTGCGATTAGCATATTTTGTTGTCTAAATTATTCCGCTACTTAATTGGGCCCACAACCCCAACAAGTGGTATCAGAGTCAGGCTCATACAAAAGCCTGATTGTTTTGTCTCTGTTTGTGATGGACACAAAGGAGGAGGTACTTGGTACCATGATTAAATTGACAGCAACAAATTATGCGATTTGAAAGCCAAGAATAGAGGATATTTTATTCTCCAAAGATCTGTATGATCTTCTTGAGGATAGTGGGAATAAGCCCACTGATATGGATGAAAAAAAATGAAATCGGCTAAATCGAAAGACTGTTGGAAAATCCGACAGTGTATTAATTAAAGTGTGTTTCATCAATTTGCTCAAGAAACAAATACCTATAGCCTATGGAAGAAATTGGAAGCCATGTATAAGAGAAAACACGCTAAGAACAAAATATTCTTGATTAGACAACTTCTCAATTCGAAGTACAATGAGAGGAGTTCTGTTGCCGAACACTTTAGTTATTTCCAGAGCATCTTAAATCAAATGACTGCGTGGGCATCAAATTTGATGATGAGATGCAATCACTATTTCTTTTGGGATCCTTGCCTGAAAGTTTTGAAACATTGGTGGTATCACTTATAAATTCTACTCCTGATGGTGTTTTGACTATGGATATGGTCAAAAATAGCTTGTTCAACGAAGAAATGAGACGAAAAGGACAAGCTGCTATTGACAGTTCTCAGGTTCTCGTGGTTGACTCACGGGGGAGGCAGAAAAATGACAAAGGACAAGAAAAATGACGATCAAAATCTCGTGATCCGAGAAGATATTTTTATTGCAATAAAGTTGGACACATTGAAAGGAATTGCTTTGAAAAACAAAGAGATGAGAAAAACGGGAAAAATGGTAAGAAAAAAGTGAATAAGAAAATGATGGATAGTGACAATGATAATGATGGTAAAGGCACGTCAGCCACTGCTTTTTGTGATGGTGATATTATAGTCTCTGAGGAGCAGAGTTGTGGACATATGGCTAGTTCGAGTGCTGACTGGGTGATTGACACTGCAGCCAGTTTTCACGCCACTCTTAACAAAGAATTTTTCAGTACTTATAAGTATGGTGATTTTGGTATGATGAGAATGTGGAACACAAGTCAGTCAAAAATTGTTGGGATTGGAGATGTGTGTATTCGAACAAATATTGGTTGCATCTTGACCTTGAAAGATGTTCGTCATGTGCCCGATGTTCGCCTTAATCTTATCTCCGGAGTTGCATTGGACCGCCATGGTTATGTGAGTTGTTTTGGCAATAAGAAGTGAAAGCTCGTAAAAGAATCAATGGTTGTTGCAAGAGGAGCTACTTGTGATAATCTATACAAGGCTCATGCACGTGTGTGCTATGCTGGGCGAATTTTTGATGAGTCTTCGTTGGTATTGTGGCAAAAATAACTGTCTCATGTTGGTGAGACAGTGCTGGAGTTTTGGCAAAGAAATCCCTCACTATCTTTGCCAAAGGTACACCATTGAGTTTTTGTTATAGTGAGAAGTAAATATCTGTGCAAAATAATTTGGTAGTAGTTTATTTTATAGTCGATTATGCTTTACTAGGATTAGTAGAGTGCATGAGACCTGTGTCAAAAAAAAATCATTTGTTATGCCGATTCATATCTATTTTTGAAAAAGTATTTGTTGTTTACTACAGGTTATGGGATTTAGATGAAGATACCGAAATACTGTGGACTGCATAGCTGAGAGGTTGTGTTCCCGACCTCACTCCAAATTCTTCTTCGTAGTGTGTGTGTCCAGTTGAAAGAAGTCATCATTGTGTTGTTGGATGTTCCATTACACCGGTGATTTGCCACTCACAGAGGTGTTGAGCAGGACAGGTTGTCCCTGATACCAAATAGCGTGCTACAATTTGGTGATCGATCACGAAACATCTTGTTGAGGGGGAGCGAGAGAATGCCCGGTTTTAAGCTATACAGTAATATTTGGTTTGCAAGTTATTTGTGTGATGGTAGCTCCTGAAATTATTAAAGCATGGCTTCATTAATTTGCAGCAGACCAATATATTTGTGTTTCTCGGTGATATGTTTTGACGACTTTTGTCAAACAGCGATTAAGCTCGAAGTATGCAGAAGACGAGCGAGCTTGATCAAGTCCTCCACATAGGATGGAGGGGGAGATTGTTGGGAATCCATCCCATGTGGTGGACATCATCTCTTTGAAAATAAAACAAGAAGACGGCTTTGCGACTGGGTTTTTCTACCACCATTTTTTACTTCTACTCACTTCAAAAATTGAGGCTGGAGCTTTATGGAAATTGTTGGTGGATCATCATTTGAAACATTGAAAATGAAGTGAAATTAAAGCCTAATTTTTTGACCAAAGTTTATTGATTTCACATTATTTTTTGCCTATAAAAAGAAAGCATATGGTAGAAGAAAAATGGGCAAGAGTGAGAAGCAATTTGAGAGAAGAAAAATTAGGGAAGCAAGGGTTTTTCCATTTTGTGTAGAGAGAAAAATATAATCACTTTGTGAGATTCTTTTAGGGTATTTTCAGTTTCTCAAATCCTGGGGATTTGGAGTATTTTATTGTTTTAGTGAGGTACCCAAAAAGAGACTGTTTTTGTGTTATATTTTTCTACTCATTGTAATTTCTCAAGCTTGGGGCATAAAGCTTGAGCGTTGTATTTTGTTCACTGTGATAATGAATTTTGCGTGTTATTGTCCCGTGATTTTTCCCTTTCTACATTGGAAGGGTTTTTCATGTAAATTTCGTGTCTCACTCTCATCTATTATTTTTGATTTTCATTGTTGTGGTTAGCATATTTTGTTGTCTAAATTATTCCGCTACGTAATTGAGCCCACAACCCCAACATGTATGTCTTCTTACTATAAATTGGTAAATATGGGTTTATTTTAATATGGGTAAACTATAGGTAAACTATAAATTGGAACTATAGGTAAACTATAAATATGGATATTTTTACTGATAAGATTTACACCGTTTTTAATTTTTCTAAAAAAAATAGAACTTATAATTACAACTTTTGTATGTTTAACTTGCTGTGAATTTCAACTAAAAAATTTATAATTATTTAGTTTTTTTTTAATATAAATACAGATATATATTTTAATTTAGTATATATTTGAAGATGTTAGGTAACTTCTATCCAATTTTTAATGGAACACATAACAAAGGACTAAAGTGTGGTTAGTTTTTAACTTGTGCATTGCGAGGGACTTAGTTTAGAAGTAGATTAAAAATTTTACTTAAAAAATTTTATTAAAAATAAATTGTAATTTGATGAATTTATAAGATGAGATATTATCGAGTATAAATTTAATTTATTTTTATTCTTTATTATAATTTGGAACCTTTCTTTTTTTTTTTTTTTTTTGGTATGTGTACTATAACTTTATCTTTAATTTAATGAAACATCTTGTAGTGCTTATGTAAGATAATTCACATTTTTCTAAGTACCATATTATTTTTTAAAAACATACAATTTTAGTGGGATCCTGGACTAATAAATCCAGGCAATTGCAGGCCTTCGAGATTTTCTATTAATGCCAAAAAATCCTAGACTAATAAACATTTAATCTTAGACTTCGCAATTGCCTTCGAGATTTTCCATTAATGCCAAAAAATCCTAGACTAATAAACATTTAATCTTGACTTCAAAAAAAGAAAAGATCTTCAAACTTGAAATATGTCAATTTAATAAATAATATGTTTTAAATAGATGTATAAGAAAAATAACGTACATAATATATGGAAAAAAAGAAGTTAATCAGTTATGAGGTGCACTGAATTATATCAAGACTTATACTTGATATTGGTAATATCCATTTAATGTTTATTGGTTGACCATTTTACAGAGAATCATTTATATTTTTATGATGATATAATAATCATATTATTTATATCTATGTATTTGGATGGAGACTAATTCATTTTGAACCAAGATTTTAAAAAGATAAAGAAAAAAAAAATAGCAATCTACTATACATAAATGATCTATATATGATGTGAGATTAACATTATTAGTGATTGAAAAAATTAGTGTGTTTACTATCTTAAGAAAATGTATCACATGAAAGTGTGTCAAGAAAATGGATTTTTTTAAAAGCATTTGATCACCGAACGTCATCAGATAATTTGACCTGCACAAAATGGTACCCCATCCTACCAAATATTTTACAATCAAAGACAACATTAATCATCTATCAAAAAGGAAAAGACAACATTAATCAGTTAACACAAAAACTTTATTCAATGAAGAAAAAACTAATATGGTACATGCGTGGAAAAAATTATATAATATAACTATCTAATTTATAACACGATGTTCACAATAATTCTCTGAAGATATATACACATACCTTAATATGGATACACTATTATATTAAAATCTCAAGATTAAAGTCAAGATCTTTTAATTTATTAAGAGATCAACAATTATTAAATAAAAGTAGAAAATTACTCCGCATGGATGAAACCCAAATATAGATGTGAAAAATAAATCAAACGAATATTATGATATAATAACAATTAGTCTTTTGTTTGCATCCGAATTATTATAACAATGAAAGAAATCAAATGAATGGATAATACAAATCAGAATAAACATTTCTTGAAATCATATTATAATATAATATTATCAATAATTATAGGACATGAATTATAAACATACCTCTTGAAACGTCAAATCTTCTTTCACAAATTATGTTAATTCATAAAAATAAGTAAAAATATTAGATACATGTAAATATTCAAAATACACACATAATAAATACTAATTAGCCTACCCAATGAATGATTGTATAGAGATGTGGAAGAAAAATAGAAGACTAAATGTCCTTTTATGTTCAATGGAGTACTAAACATGGAATAATAATAGTAATCATAATTAATATAATCATAATTAAAAACTTAATCTACTCCTAATTTATCGGATTTAATATTATTATTGATTGGGAATTGATCATATGATTAGCAAGTAACCTAAGTAAGTTCGACTTAAAAATTAGCAGTAGACCATGATATTAATTATGACGATTTTTTGTATCTAATTTCAGTTTTTAAATCCAAAAAATTAGCATTAGTGATTGTCAATTATGATAATCGGTTACAATTTTTTTTTTTTTTTTTGAGAAAAAGCCTGATTACCCAATATTATGGCTTAATTTTACATTTTACATATATAAACAAATTAAAGAAATAATCAATTTAAATTTAAATGCTTAATTTTAAGTAATTGAAATTTTTAAATGGTAATATATATAAATGTGTGTGTGTGTGTGTGTGGCGATTTTGACAAAAAATAACTTGTCCACCTCATGATCCATATAGAAGAGAGATGGAATCATGGGGTGGACTACATTTTAAATAATATAACATGATTAGCAGTTGATCATCATATTAATTATGATGATTTTTCGTATCTAATTTCAATTTTTAAATCCAAAAAATTAGCATTAGTGATTGTCAATTATGATAATCGGTTACAATTGATTACCCAATATTATGGCTTAATTTTAAAATTTACATATATAAATAAATTAAAGAAATAATCAATTTAAATTTAAATGCTTAATTTTAAGTAACTGAAATTTTTACATGGTAATATATATGTGGCAATTTTGACAAAAAATAACTTGTCCACCTCATGATCCATATAGGAGAGAGATGGAATCATGGGGTGGACTCTATTTTAAATAATATAATATGATTTTGAATCTTGCTTGCATTTAATGCTCTAGAAGTGATTTTTTTTTTTTTAATTAGTTTTTCTATAAATCGAATAGAGAAGCATGTGTTTCTTAGCCCTTTCTACTTGATAATGATATATCATTAGTGATGGTGCTCATGGAGGAGATTGATCATCATGGAATATTTACCTCATTGATTCTTCATTGGTGAACTTTTTGATGTTATTCATCAGTCTGGTCTTTGATATCCAGTAGTTGCGTTATCTCTGTAAGCACATGGAACTAATTTCTGCATCTTTGTTAGTTTCAATATTTGTCTTCACAAGCCATAAGCCATGAGCACATGATGAAACTTGGATTGGTAGTTTCTTGGTTGAAGAGTTTATGGAAGTGTCAATTTCTATACAGCAACAAATTTAACGGGTATCATTAAATTTTAAGTGCAGGACCTCTATGAGGCTACACAGCACATATAAGGGTCGCATGGCCTTGCTCGTTGCTTACAATTGTGATTGCTCTCACTTGAGGATAAATGCTAGGTATATGCTGACGAAATATTTGTATTTATGGGCCCTTTGGAGTCAACTGATTCTAGAAATGAGGAAATGTCAATAAGATACTCGACTCAAAGTTCTCTAATGGTCACGTTCCACTCCACACTCCTTCAATTATCAAAATTAGGCATCAATCGAGTTCACAAGGAACATGCTTCTGAGAAAGTGCTTAATGATGATTTGGAAACTGGATCAAAAAAGAATTGATGAAAAGTTGGAAACTGCATGGAGAAAAAGTCAATGAAATGGATGTTGTGCCTATATAAATTAAAAAAAAAAATGATTTGCCACAAGGAGATATTGAAAGAGCTATAGAACAACTTATTTCTCAAGTTAGCAAAATGGAATACATTTGTTTGAGGTTGGGAGAAAAAAATACGAGGCCTATAGGAGGGGCAAGGCTTCAACAGGTTGAGCGCCAACTTGAAGTTGCATTGCATACAAGGACCCTTCGTAATCAAAGATGCTGAAACGAGATGAAGTGGTATTTTGTCCAAGGGCAAGGTCCGTAAAAGAATTCACAGGTTACTTAAAAGCTGCGACAAGTCAAGTTTTCCCACACGAAGAATTCATGACAAGGATAAGGACCACAAAAGTTAACGTGGGGAAGGATGACTCTAGAGGATGCTCTCCAGTTGAGAGGATAATAACCGCAGAAAGCATGGTAGAAAAGTAAGCAAGACTGATCCATTCCTAAAGTGAGCAAGATGTTGATAGCTTTGGCACATGAGGCCATCGAGCAGACCTTCTTTTGTTAGTCTTTTTTTTGATCGGTGATGAAAACATCATGCTTATATTATCATACTTTATCATGTTGCTTTATCCAGATTGGCCCATGCCATCTAGCCTCCTTGAGCCACTAAGAATTCGTCGACCTTATAGTGAAAGGAACTTAGTTGCCCAAACTTGAAAGGAACTTAGTTGCTTACAATTTGGAAAGAAAGTTGAAGTCACATGGTCCTTCTATTGAAGGTCAAAGCCGATGAACTCATATGGACTCGACGTGGGAAGGTAAGTCACAATCGACGACTTGGATAGGAAGGTAAGTCCCTTGAATTAATTACTGTTCATAAGCTTTTAAATAAAATAATCTTTCTGTATATTCTGTTTTGGTTCATTAATAGTTGGGCCACCTATTTCTGCACATTTTAAGCTATGTTAGGAACTATCTCCTCTAGATGCAAAATGTTCCTGCTACATATGCAGGTGGAAGTATTTAATTTAGCTCATGGTGTTGATACGGTTAGTACATTACTTTCTAATCCATGTAAAGAGCATTGAAAAATGTTGTAAAGTAGACTATGAGATATTTCCGTGGAACTTGTGCTTCTTGTTTTTGCAGATTTGGATATGGTTGGAGATTTGGACTCGAGAAAATCTATTTCAGATTTGTTTAATTACCTTTGTAGGGGAAACTGTGCCATGGTGGTCGAGATTGCAGAAAAGTGTTGCTCTATCTTTAGCATGGTCTTGCTTTATCTTCCAGTTATACACCCTTCAAATTTGGGTATAAGGGGGGTAAAAAATGCACATTTTTTACAAAGTTTGGGGTGTTAAATGCAATTAGGAGGCAGATTTGGGTATAAGGGGGGTAAAACTGCACATTTTTTACAAAATTTGGGGTGTTAAATGCACATGATCCCATAGCTTGGGGTGTGTGTATTTTGCTTCATGACATAGTTGACATCAAGGTTGAGCAATATGCTTGATTAAGTGTTATTCTTCCCCTCATGGGCTGAAAGAGGAAAATTTTTGGGTCTAGCCTATGGGTGTAGATACATTAAATTTGCACCCAATTAATTGGTAACATGTGTAAAAAAATATCAGTTTATATTTTCTATTTATATTTTGAGAATTTAATTAAGTCTAATTCCTAAAAGCTAAATAGTTAATTAATTGATATTTTAATATATTTTGATTTTTGGAGAAAGTGATACACTTAATTTAGTTTCAGGACACGATTACACAATACAAATTGTGGATGTAAAGTGCTAGAATTTTTCAAGGGGCAAAATACAAAAGGTCCATATATTTATTATACGAATATATACCATATTCGCCCAATAAATAAAAATAGGTATTATTATTTAATGGGCCGAATTTGAGAAAACGTTCAAAATCTGCTCTATGGTTAAGGGCTTTATGTTGTTCAAGGAAAAGCACAAAGCATGAAAAAATATAGGAAATATGAACTTTTATTTTTTTATTTTTTATTTTTTCCCTTTTGGAGGATTAATATTTGGGTTCCCTTGATCCAATTTTTTACATCCATTGTTTAAAATAAATAACTTAATTACATTCCATATTTATATGATAACTTGAGCCAAAGTATACAGTAAACCAAGCTGTTTGCAAAAAGAACTAATATGCAGAGATATAAGAAAATAAAGAAGCGTGGAAGTCCTAGAATTTTGGAATATGAAGTTTCTCAAAATGTCATACAACATTATGTGATATATATGTAACTTGTGAAGGTTGTATCTAGGCTTTCCTTATTGACAGATCAAACTCATCAGCACCATCCAGACATGGATGTTTAGTGAATATATATGGAATGTGATTTTACTCGTAAATAATGAAAAAAAAAATTTACTTTAGCATAATTTTAGGAAGTGCAATTTTGAGATTACAAAAATAATCGTTCAATAATGTAAAATGTGAGGATGGCCATCTAATTAGTTCGTGTCAAAATTCGTGTATAATGGAAATTCACCACATCACCAGTAAAGATAATTCTATGATAAATGATCATGGAAGATCAGATTTTTATTTAAGCTAAAACAAGTTATGCTTGGTTTGTTCATCTTTTATAAATGATGATAAAATTCAACTGAAATTCATATAATTCGGGAATTGTGGATTGCAGTTGACAAAAAGGATGAATATGTTTGAAATCGATAGTTATAAGTATAAAAATAGAAAATATATGATAATTTTGTATAAAAAATAAAAAATGGACATATTTTTCTTTTTCATTTTGACATTAAAAATCAATAAATGTGTCGAGTGAAGTTGTGATTTTTATATAATTTTTTGGTTTGATTAGTAGCTTTGACTGATGTAATAATAAGTTAAAAATATATATTGATATTAAAATAATTAAATAATATAATATGCATAGCATTGACTGATGTAATAATTAGTATACAGGTTAGCTTTGTCCCTATTAAATTCTATATAAAGCATGGCTCTATTTTATCACACGAAAAAAAAAAAGGTTTAAAAAATGGAATTATTTTAACTTATCCAAGTGTGTTTTCTTCGTTTCCACATTTGATACATTATCCTCTTATCACATTATTCAAATTTGATTTGATGTTAGTTAACTAATATCAGTTCAAAATAATTAAATACATATATATACTTTATGCATAAAAATCGTTAATTTGATAAAATTTTATTCCATATCTTTCCCAGTCAATTTTTTCAAACAAATAATTCAAATATATTTTTATCTTCACGTAAAATTCAATAACTAGTTTTTCTCCATTTTAAAAATAATAAAATACTAAAAATGAATATGATAACACAACCAGACCAGGCCATAGATTTTTCAGAGTTGTGCCGTGGAAGATTACAAACAAACTGGCCCATATGTTTTCAAGCCCAATAAAAGTCAAATAGATTATTCTTACGTTCAACTTCCGGCGTCTCCGATGGCGGCCACACGTCAGTCCTCAAATGAGCAACAAAAATTCATTTTTCCCAAATCCCTCAGCCATATGAATTGGATAAATGCCCTTTCTTTGTCTTCCTCAAATAAATCTATAAAAATCTAACCCCACGCAATCCACAAGAAAATCTTCTCCTCTCCTCCAAGAATTTAGTTCCATTGAATAAATCGCAACCCATCTCCACAAAACCACAAAATATCTCGATTTTTACCCTAAAAGAAAAACCATGTCCACGTCTCCGGCCTTCTTGTCTTCCCTTCTCAACATTCCCAATTCCAAAATCTCAAATCTTGAGGTGGGTTTCCCCAAGATCAGAAAAAGGCAATCCTTCATTCATTTGAATCACATAAATCCCATTTCTATTGTTGATACCTCGCCTTCCTCCTCTTCTTGCAATTCAACCACTGTAACCAATTCATTGACTCTTGATCATGACAGTATTGATGATGAGGAGGTGAAAAAAGCCCAGTCGAAACTCGGGTCGAAGGTCCGAGTCAAGGTTCCCCTCAAGGTTTACCACGTCCCCAAAGTGCCTGAATTGGAATTGATGGGTAAAGTTGGTGTGTTGAAGCAGTATGTTGGGGTTCATAAGGGGAAAAAAATTTCAGCTAATTTGCCATATAAAGTGGAGTTTGTGGATGATGAGGTTTCGGGCTCCAGTGGTAAGCCGGTGAAGTTCACTGCGCATTTAAGGGAAGATGAGTTTGAGTTTCTTGACTGATCTTATTGAGTATTTTGATTAAATTGTTGTTTGTTATCAGTTCCATTTGGATATGATGGTGATACAACATGATTAGTTGTAATAATTTTGTCTAATGTATTTTATGTGTACCACATTTGTAGATAATGTACGTTTTGTACTCATATTTTGGTCTTACATGAATTGACTTTCGAGAAATATGTTGTTGCGTACTTGTTTTGGGTTCTTTGGATTCGTTTCTGGTTCTTTATCAGAGATGCAATCTGCCCAAATGGTGTTTGCCGTGGGGGTTCGAACTTAATGAATAGAATTGACTTCATCAAAGAATTTACATGGAAGTAGGTTTGTGACTGATAAGTGAAAGCTGTTTATAGCAACATAAGCTGCATAATTTGTTTGTAGGTATCTCATGATCTATTGAACTAACCTTGTTGATGTGCTACCATGAGTTTTAGTCGAAGATTACAGGAAATAAACGGTGAGTATGTCTTTGCCATGAGGCAATTTATGCTCGATGCTTCTTTGGCTGTTGAAATAATTGGTAGAGATGCTGTTGAAATATACTTAAAGACACTATGTTTGGATCTTGTATTTTAGAAAGGAAATGTTCAGGACCTTTTGTTTCCTCGTCTCAAATTGTGTAACTCTGGATTTCAATGTTTGCACCTTTGTCTTTTCCCTATCATTTACCTAACTGAATGCACTGAATCCCTTGATCCCAAACATGGCCTAAGTTTAGGTCTAAGATTGTGGTTTTTTGGGCTTAAAATATTTGCATGTTAAGAAAAAGAGGTGCACATTGTGCTTTCCCCGTAGAGAATAAACTCCAAGAACTGTTTTGAGGAAATTGTATTGTTCTACTTGTTTTCTCTAGGTTTTAGCTTCATCCAGTCATGTGTATCGAATATCACATCAATTACTTCTATTGCCTCATGTATATAGGCATCCCTTACTCTTATTATTTTCCATGTTTTCATTGGAATGGATCATATTGTTGGCTTTTTGTTTGCACACAAGCTGCATTTTAGAATGAAGAATTTGGTAGATGATCTTCATAGTCTACTTCTTGGCAGATATATTGCACTTCCATCATCGTGTGAGTTTGTTGATCAGTCTTCTGCTTTAGGTTACCTCTTTATTTAGGTTACCTCTTTATTTTCCTTGGGCACTTATCCTTCTATGCAACTCCCTGGATCCCTCCAGAATGGGCCAATAGTTTCATTTGGAAGTCATTTTTTTTTTTTAGTTCAAAATATATACTTTGGTCCATGTGGCTCGAAAAACGTCTTATTTATTTTTTTCCCCCTTTCTTGTCATGTTCAACGTTCTATGATCGTTCAAGTAAAACCAAATGTTCTCCCTTTGATTACCTGCTTTTCGATGGTTTTGTGGACATTCAGTTCCTAGTACTTGTAACTTATGAGAAGAGTCTCGTTTAGTTTTCTTGGGATGTGTTGTGCTAGGTCAAGGTAGCATTGCAACTGTCTGCTGCTTTTGTCAAGTATTAAACTTTGAGCATAACATTATACAAAATGCTTCATGCGTGGTTATGAAACTTCTGTTGACTTTTCTTTTGCAGTTAATTGTATGTTTATGTAACTGTTATTGGCTCATTGCATTTTATTTGCTAGATAATATCATGGATAAATTTCACTTTACCTAATCACCGATCAATGTTTTAACCGCCAAAAATAATTTAAAAGTACTTCATAACCTTAATTTAAAGTTATCGGAACACTTTGCCCCCTAAGTGGATTTCCACACAATATATAGCTAGAGAGTGCCTTCAAGTGAAATTTATTGCGAAATATGTAGTTAGAGACCTATCATGTAACTCTCAAGTCGATTTTCAGGGAAAAAATGCAGTCAAAGAACTAGCATTTGACTTGTATGTGCCTTGTTAAAAGATATTCTCGTTATTTTTTTTGCACTTTTGTTCCAAAAATTTATTTTTAGAGATGAATTTTGACCGGAAAAGGGGAGATAACAAGATTTTTTTTATAAGAAACATATAGCCACACGCCATATACTCGTCCCACTGCATATTACGTCTGAAAAATCCACTTGGGAGGCAAAATACTTCGGCAACTTGAAGTTTATTTTTGGGTTGCTAATGTGCCAAAACGAAACTCGAGTTGATGAAGTACTATTTACCATTATACCATTAGTTCGTTTAGTCGTTAGCGGAAGTACTAGGACCTAAAATTTGCAAGTTCTCATAAGTTTACTCCTCAGCTCTCTATTACCTTGTGTAATACTGTTTGCTAAGCTGATATAAGCCCGTTTGAAGTCTTTGGCCTTTGCCTTTGAAGCCCTTCTGATGAATTGGATTTGCACCTGTATATGCATATATTATATGTAGTGGAACACTATTACAGAAAGTGAAAAATCATTTGTTTCTGTCTTCTTCCTGGTGATCCTTTTTGTTTAGCACCCCCAATGCCTTTTTGGTAGTTTTGTATTAGGTTGAGAGCGTGTTTTTGTGAGCTTATAAGTTTTATAAAACATTTTTTAAGATGTTTAAGAGGTTGTGAGATGTCAAAAGGTGTTTGATAATTTTTTCAGAAAGAGCTTACGGGCTTCAAAAACAAGATGTTGGGATGTGACATATTGTTTTAAAATTAATTATAAATTTGAATTTGTCATTATTAAAATCTTTTTAGCTCTAAAATCCTATTGTATCCAAACAGCTTAACAACTCATTTTAAAATGGATCTAACATGTTGCTCCGAAAATATTTTATAAGATGTAAAAGCTTATAAAATGTTTAAATAAGCTTAGCCAAACACTCTCGTAATGAGTCGAAATCAGCTTAAGCCCATCATCTAAACATTCTAGAGAAGGGTTTTCAGATAAATGGTGTACGCACAGGAGTATGATGTTCGTATGAAGCTGGAAAAATGGGTGCATGAATGTGGAACATTATAGTTAACATCGGATCAAAACAAACATTAGACCGTCATCCTTTTTGCACTTGGGACATCATCTGGAAATAACATTTTTGTTGGGAATCTCTACAAATGTGAATCAACAACTACATATCATGTAGGCAATGTGGATTTTCCTTTGAAGTTCTTTAGACTTCGTGGATAATCACAATCAACTATATCATCATAGCAAATGTTGTGATTGTTTTAGGGTTTGGCATTTACATCATAAGGAGATTTCCTTAAAAGGTTTTTGAATTTGGAGTTTACATCATATGAATTTCGCTTCCTTAGAACAGTATAGTTACGACTACCAGCCTCCCATCATCCTTATGAGGTAAGTGACTTTGTTGACCTTCTGTCGGTATGCAAGCATCAACCTGAATATTATTCAAGAACTCAGCAACGGATCTTACTATTTTGGGCTTGGTCATCTTGATCCTTTCAAGGAGGCGTTCATTTTTTCAAAGTTCCGTGTCTTTTAGATCCTAACAAAGATTAATATATATATATATATGTGATGCATAATACACTTTGAATTAGTATGCTACAATTGTGAAAGCTACATGGACAATGTAGAGAGATATTGGTCAAATGAATGCCTCCAAGATAAAATGAGAAATAACCTTATTCTATAGTTGGATTACATATTTTCTTTGGCTCATGGATGAGAAGAAGTCAAACATAATTTATGCCTTCTTGTAATTATTAACTTAGTATAATTGTGACAGAACCTAGCATAATGGGATAAGAATGGGTTATTATATTACAATTAGTTATTTAGTTTGCAAATGATAAGGTTGATAGTTTCAAACATTTTGTTTAATTCTCTAATTACAGCTGTTATGCAAACTAATAGAGCTTTCCCCAGTTGTCATTGCATAATTAATCAATATATAATGATAGATGGTATCCTAAGGTTTTGCACGTTGAAAATTTCTTATGGTTACTGGAGAATTATACAATTTTAGAGAAATTTACAATGGCCCCAAAATAATATTTTAATTGTTAACATAGTCCCTTTTTTCTCAAAAAATAATATTACAGATATTATTGCTAATATTAACAATTCACTGCATTTTCTTACATCGAATAGAAATTATTAATTAAATATTTTCAGAGGTATTTCAACACAAAATGTTTTTACTAAACAAAGGGATAGAATGGAGAATGGTAAGAAATAAATGGACGATGTATATAAGTCTATAAAAGTATCTGACCTAATTGTATATTTCGGTCAATTATTATTATTTTTTTTTCGAACTCTTGAAATATGGACATACGGTTGAGTCTTTCTTTTTCTCTTTCATTCTTTCTATTCCTTTCCTTTTCTTATCTTTCTTTTTCTATTTTGAAGTTAAGAAGGAAAGACTTCTTTTGTAGTTTTACGTTTATTTAGGGTTGGCAATGAGTTTTGCCTCTATCCAAATCCATTTTGTATTTTTTTTATGTGGTACAGCTCGTCCCTATTTGTTCTTGTGAATTCTAGAGTTTGAGAATTTGCGCCCCTATTGAAGTAACAAAACTCGCACTTTTTTTTTTTTTTTTTAAATACAACACAATAAAATATTATAATATAATTGTAAAATCTTATAAATTTATTTTTTAAATGCATTCTTTTGAAAAAATCTACAAAATAATATTTTTAAGTATTTTGTATATAATGTATTTTATAGTAATATATTTTATATATTTAAATATTAAGGTAGGTTCATCCTAAACTCAAATCCAACCCGCTCTGCAGCAAGAGAAGACCCTGGCCCGTCCGGCCCCTATGGGAGGTTACACCCCGTGCGGGTTGAGATGAGTTTGATACCTACAGCCGGAATTTGAATTGCCCTTCTTACATTTGTCCTACAATATTTGAATTGTAGATGTTGGTATGTGGTGCAAAGTTGATCTATATGCATCTAATAATCAAAATACAATCATGTGAATTGAATTATGAAATGATAGTTGTGAATTATGAGTAAGTGGTATTTATTGATAATTTCTTATAAAAAAAATGATATTTATTGATAGCGATTGTGAATAATTTTGTGGTAATTATACATAAATTGTCATTTGAGGCTCAAACAAGTAATGATACAGGCATTTTAGAAAATTTGATGGAAAAGATAATATATAAACACATATCTAATTGAGATAATTATATGTTGTTATCAAAACTTTGGCCATTTCTACACTCTACTAGTTAAACTTTGAATTAAGTGTATAGAAGACTATAATTTGAATAACAAAGAGTAATTATCCCTTTTGAATTTAAAATTAATTTTTCAAACTCCTAAATTCTCGCAAAAGTAGAAGTTTACTAAAAATCCGTGGAGAGAGAGGGAGAGAGAGAGAGAGAGAGAGAGAGAGATTTTGTTATCATTTTTCTTTATTTTAAATAAAGTCCTATATTTTTTCCACCAGAACAAAAGAAGGACAAAAACCCAATTCTTTCTTTATTTATTTTCAGTGGTGAAAACCAGATCATTTAATAATTAATTATGCATACCCATAACGTGCAAATTACAATGGACCGTTCATGGTTTTGTCAATCCAGGAACAAAATGAAATTGCGTTTAACAGAGATGGTGGTATATTGCTAATTGGTACGATTCATTTTCAATAGCGTTCGCCATCATCCTCAGCTGTACGGATCAAAATTGGAACACGAAGAAAAAAGCAAAAGTTAGGTCAAGACTTCTTTTTTCTTTACTCTTTTCCTTTATATTTCGACAGCCCACCTCAAAATTGTACAAAATTTGGCCAGTAATCTTGATTTTCTCTATGAAATAAAAATCCTTTGCAATTCGAGATTGCTCTGCCCGGAAAAGAGGTCTCTTTCTCTGGCGTCTATTTTGTGTTTGATTATGGGTAATGTGTAGACCTGTGATTTTATTTTACTTTATTTTATTGTGGGGTTTTACGATTTATCAGCATTTTTATCTATTTGGGTTTGTACCCTGCCTTTGGTTCAACATGATTGTGTTATAAGTTCTTTAATTTTCGAATTTATTAAATATTTTTTTGTGTATGGGATTTTCGTTTTTCTTGTACTTATATGGGGATTTGGGGTTTATGAGTCTTGATTGCACCCAGGCTGCATAGAATTATCTCTTCTTTGATGTTTGTAATTTTTTTTCCCTTTTATTGGCTGGTAGTTGATGCTGACTAGTTGCAGCATGTGAATTTTACAATGATCCAGACTTTCCTTTTGCTTATACCAGCGCAGATTTCTAATGTCAATGGAACTTTGACTAGAAATGTGCCTAGCATTGAATTGATATTCCTATAGCATGTTTCATGGATAATTTTAACTCTTGGTCAAACTGCTGATCAGTGACTTGCATACATCGATTCCTTTTGTTTAATTCTCGATTGGGATGATGGGGAACCGATTATGTTGTATTTTATATATGCAGTTATCTTTCAACCTTTGTACTTAAGTTTTTTCGTGGAGAATTGTGTGCAATTGTTGGTATGATGGGAGAAGAATAACTTCAAGCTGTTGATCATTCTAACGGCAGTAGCTAGCTTCTAGTTATTGATTTCTTTTCCCCTGTTTTTTTTTCCTCTACGAAATTTGTATTGCTTGAAATGTCCTCTAATTGATTAGAGCATATTAGAAAACCAAGAGAAAATATGTATATGGATTCCAAGTAACCGAGACAATGTCACACATATTTCCTTGGTAATTTCTGCATCTTTCTGTGTCTGATTTCGTCTTTGTGTATGGAGGTTGTCACTTGCTTGTGGTCTTTCATCTTTCTTGCAGCAGCAGGGTAATCCAGTACTCTTTCAACAGTTGAGTACATCCCCAAGTATTCAACATCTATGTGCTGAAGATGATGGCAATTATTAAGCTACGTGGCTGGGTAAATGAGACATAGAATCCCGTTGGTTTACAGTTTTACCGGTGACAGCATAAACTGTCGTTATATGCATATGATCTTACTGTTACAATGATTTGATAGTGGTTGAAGTATGACAAAAATGGGTTTTACAGTTAAGCAAGTCTTTTTACTTTTTCTACTTATAGTCATATTTAGTCATGGTGTAACATCCAAACATGAGAAAGAAAGTTCACAAAGATTAAGAACTGCTCCACGAAGGAATGCAGGGGGTGGTGTGATAGATGGATCAGGTACTGAGCACATTGTTAGCTCTGATAAGAGTGTCGACGAAATGGGTGAGTGGCAAGGTGGAAATAATAGAGTTTCAGTGTCTACCGTTGCATTTTTCACAATGGCGATGGCTGCAGCTACTGGTTTAGGTGCTGTGCCTTTCTTTTTTGTGGAGCTTGATCCTCAGTGGGCCGGAATATGCAATGGAATGGCTGCAGGGGTTATGTTGGCTGCCAGCTTTGACCTGATACAGGAAGGACAGGGCCATGGGAGTGG
>JACFYI010003522.1:37295-66013 GCA_014898755.1 Handroanthus guayacan | reverse complement strand
ACTCAGTTTCTTGAGCAATATGGTGAAGTGAGCATGCTGGACATAAAGGGAGCAGAAGCAGCTAAAGTCATTCTTGTAGTTGGAATTATGACTCTTCATTCTTTTGGAGAGGGATCCGGGGTTGGAGTATCTTTTGCCGGCTCTAAGGGTTTATCTCAAGGGATCTTGGTTACGTTGGCCATTGCTGTCCACAATATACCTGAGGGTTTAGCTGTTAGTATGGTCCTCGCATCAAGAGGAGTGTCTCCACAGAATGCCATGTTATGGAGTGTAATTACATCCCTGCCGCAGGTAATTAGTTTCAATTTTGGATGACCGTGCGTAATACTTTAGTCACCATTACCTTTTTCTTTTCTTTTTCTTTCCCGATAAGTAACCGATACCTTACTAACACAAAAGTGAAGTGGCATATGTTTTTTATTCATCAAGGGACACTGTTATACTGTTGAAATGAACAGAAAGAAAAGGATGTATTTTATCTATTTGCTTGGATATATCGTAGAGCCATGATAACTCCATTCAAAGAACAGAGAAACTGGTAACTGTATATAAACAGTTAGATATGATCACCAACAAAGATTAAAGAAAACCAGGGGATGGTATCTCTGTGGAAATACTGCTGATTGCAGCACGTTAGGGGTAATTCTTGTGGTAATCTTTAGAATTGTGGTTTCTTGGCTTCTTCAGATACCTCATCTGTGGGCATTGAAAAATGAAAAATCATATTGGTGCAAAAATTTCTGCTTTCGGTTCTATAAAACAGACTTATATTAAGCAGAACATGTGCTCTGTCTGGTTGAGCTATGATGAAAAAAATAATATATACATACATATATGTCTATATAGTCAATACACTATTCCTTGAAATTGATAAACTTGGGAAGGTGAAAAGTTTTGTTTCCATTTCATGTGTAAGGGCCTTGCAGTGATCGATAACTGTCCTAATTAGAGGACCACACTATATGAATTCAGTCTCAGTCTCAGCTAAGTGGTAGTTTCAAGAGATTGTGTGTGTTTTGTAGGTTTATACATATAACGGCACAGAGAGAGAGAGAGAGAGAGAGAGCTTCACATCCTTTTGTGCATTATAGTATAGCAGTTTATATATTCCCTTGATGCAGCCTATTGTAGCGGTTCCTTCATTCATATGTGCTGACGCATTCAACAAGTTCCTGCCATTTGCTACGGGATTTGCCGCTGGGTGTATGATTTGGATGGTTATGGCTGAGGTCCTTCCAGATGGTTTTAAGGTAACTTCATTCATCCTCCTTTCGTGCCCAACTAAACACAAGCATTCCTTTAAAAAGAAGAGGAATAAATTTCAAATGAAGTAAAACTAGATTTTCTTTTGTTTGACTTTGATCGATATTGTTTACTAGTAGATTCGGCATTTCTTATTGTACAAAGGGAGGGAAACTTTCCAATGCCGGCATTTGGAGTGAGCCGAGTTTATTTGTGGCACTAAGAACT
Source organism: Handroanthus guayacan (assembly GCA_014898755.1). Taxonomy (NCBI): domain Eukaryota; kingdom Viridiplantae; phylum Streptophyta; class Magnoliopsida; order Lamiales; family Bignoniaceae; genus Handroanthus; species Handroanthus guayacan. The sequence goes on along the minus strand of JACFYI010003522.1, from coordinate 64,543 downwards.
TTTGTGCTTGTAAATTTGAATTATTGCAAAATATGCATGCTTCTCTTGATTAAGCTCCACGTCAGGGAACTTTGTTTTGTTGTAGAAAGTAGGCTTTCGTTCTTCCTGATTTTGATTCATACGACTGTGATGCTTAGAACTCTGATATTGAGAGAAAAATATGTACTTCGCTCAATGTGATTGTCTTGGACTTTCCATGTAGAGACCATCTAATAATTGGACTATTCTGTAAACAAAATTAAATCCTGTTCATGCCTAGTTCCTCCATGTAGTGAAGGAGAAAGAGTGGGAAATACTGGAGAAAGATGATCCAGCTACCAACACTTTTTTGCTAGCATGTGAGAATTCAGTGTCAATTTCTGTGGTACGATTAACTCTCTCTCTCTTATACTGCAGGAAGCTTCCCCTTCTCATGTTGCATCTGCAGCCACACTTTCTGTGGCATTTATGGAAGCTCTCAGCACCGTGTTTGAGCATTTCAGTCACAACTACAAGTAAGATCTCCTCTTCTACTCCCACGTGCGTGTGTTCTTCTCATATATTTACAGAGTGTTGGGTTAAGCTTTAAAGATTTTCAAGACACCCGTATTACATGTTTGAGAACATATAAGATGTTATAAAGTATTTGGTATCCTTTTCTTTTTGCTTTTTAAAAAAGAGCTTATGAGGATAGGGGCTCCCTAAATAAGATGCTAGTATGTGATAGGTTCTTTCTTTTAGGGAAAGTGAAGAAGTTCCTAGCTTACTTTCAAGATGTTAACATTTTTCCTTAATTTTGACCAAATCAAATACAAACTTCAATGACTAACATCTTATAAGTTTCAAGATCTTATTTTATTCAAACACTTCTAACAACTTGTTTCTATAATAAAATATATCTTATAAGAGCTTATAATATGTTTCAAAGAAGCTCTGCCAAACGCCCTCTTAAGTGACTTGTGATACACTCGTATCCTGTATTTTGTTCTATCTCAAGACATTGCACGATGACGTCTTCCCTTTTATTCACTTCATCTCTCTTCGACTATCACTATGGCAATAACCAAAAACATTAACTCCTAGCTTTGTCAAATCAATGTGTTTCAACTAAACCATTTCACATTGCAGCCCAGAGGATGCTTCTGGCTTATTTGTATCTCTCCTCTTCGGTCTAGGTCCATTACTTGGCGGCATTGCCCTCGTTGCATTCGCTCTCGCTTTCCGACTTCAACATGCTCTCCTCACCGGTGTGGCATCCGGAATTGCCTTTGTTCTAGGAATGTGGCGACCCCTCCAACTACTACTCTCGTCCAAAATGGGCCTTATCCCACTCCTCTTCCTTCTTGGCTTAGGATCATCATTCACCCACGCAACCATATCCACCGCTACAAAACTTGGGACCCACAAAAGAACTTCCGCAAACACATTATCGGACTTCACCGGCTTCTCGGTAAGTGCCCTTACACTCCAATCAATCCTCTCTTGCGCAGCCGTTGCCCTCCATGCTCTGGCCGAGGGACTCGCACTAGGTGTAGCTGCACCCAAAGCATACGGGCTCGGGAGGCACATGGTCCTACCCGTGTCCCTCCACGGATTCCCTCGTGGTGCTGCTGTAGCAAGCTGCATCTTTGGGGCAACTGACAGCTGGCATGGCTCCCTCGTATCCGCTGCACTTATTGGGTTTGTGGGCCCGTTATCCGCCATTGGAGCAATTCTCGCTGGAATTGACTACAGTGGGTTGGACCATGTGATGGTGTTCGCGTGTGGGGGACTTTTCCCGTGCTTCGGAAGCATTGTTAAGAGAGCCATTAAGTTAGATAAACGGAAGAGCATCTTCGGGGTGAGTGTTGGTGTTGTTTTTGCTAGTGTGTGTTTGATGTGCACAAAGCTAGTTTGTTTGCATACGCCATATTGCAATTCTGCTCCGGAAGCTGTTAGATGATAACGTGTATACTTGTTTAGATTCAATACATACTGTGGAAGCAAAGTCTGGGCAAATCATTTTTCATGTTGACATACAATGGAATGACTTACAATGGGCAAATTCTGTTAGATTTACTTTAGCAACATAGTAACTATTGTTTGAGAGACCTACATTCGTGTTGTCGATGCTTGATCGGCCGTAAGTATTAAATATTGGACCTGGAGTTGATCGGTTTTACTGGTTGTTAGTTCGATTGATTTTACTTCAACCAATACCATGATGTTATGATAATTATATTTAGTATTAAACCAATGTATTTTGTTATTATTTTTGTATTATCAACAAGTATGGAAAATGTAAATCATGATATTAGGAAAAGAATGTCCATAGTTTGATTAAAATTATCCAACCTAATATCACTAAAATGGAAGGTACTCTCTTGTTTTTATGTTTACCACTCGTAACATTTCAAAATTTCGTGATGATGAAAGAATTTTGACTTTTTGTAGCTTGTTATTTTAGTTGAAAAGTGACGAATAAAAACAAGAGCAATCTGTGGTTACATAATCTCCCTTTATGTTTTTAATTTTCTGAATTCAGGAGTGCGATTGTAAATTTCCAACCTCCAAAATGTTCTTATAATTGTACCAAACTTCATATGATGTTAGCCACTATCTTTTGGGTAATGCATCACCATCTCCTCTTTTTCCTGAAAAAAGAGGCCTAGGTTCAAATTTCACCTATAGCATGTTGTATTTAGTTTATATATTAAATCTTTAAAATATATTTATACAATGATATTAATATATAATCAAATGCATCCACTTTTCTAGAACTTCAAATGCTGTTAGCTAATTATCCCTAATTAAGATGATAAATGATTTTAAACATCAAACCAAACTGAAAAACCTCATCGGTTTCCGACTTAACCGAAGGGAACAACCCGGTTTATTTCTCAATCACTGATTTCAAAAAACATGGATGCATCCCTCTGCGCGCGCGCGCCTCTGTTGGTAAACGTTCAACTAAATATGGGATAAGGAACTAAACTAACACCACGATGAAATTAAAAATGCTACACTGATGAACACTGTGAGGAAAATGTCCAATCAAAATTGTTTATACACAAGCATTCCAGATAAATTATAATGCTCTACAATTTGTTCATTAAAATTAATTATCCAATTAAATCATAGATCAGCTCCCTCTCTGTGAAACAGTTTATCCAAAACCACATCCTGATCCAGCTAAACATAAGGAGATATAATGATAAACTTCAATACCTGATCTCCACATTACAATCTGATTTAACCCAATCCACATCCCCATCCCTAAAGCCCGAAATAGGACGTAAAGCAGCCCGAACCCAGAGAACTGCATATGAAGTTCTTTGAGTAATTTTTTGGTGTATAAAGCTGGCAATGCCACCGATGAAGGAATTGAATCAACAAGATTCATGAAAAATGTTGCACTGTAACAAAAAATGGATCATGCCCCTGAAGCAGGTTTTTGGGTTTTAAGGCCAAACAAGTTCTCAAATAATTTGGGGGCCATGGGAGGGAGATTCATGGGCCGAGGCGCCACAAAATTGACAATCTTTTCATGAACATGATACCTGTAGAGTCATCATCGAAAGGATTAGAGATTTTTGGATAGAATGATTGGGATGTAAAACTAAACCTCAAATGTTACCCTCATCGGGATTGCTAGCTTACCGGATCTTGCGACTCTTTGAAGCACGACGGTCTACGATTTTTCTTTTCTTAGTTTGCAATCTTTTCAGAGCATAGAAAGCCGTCTCTGTCAACAGGAGGGGGGAAAAAAAGAAAAAAATAAAAAAAATAAAAAAAGGAGATATTTCATCAGCATCAACTCATCTTTTTCATTTTCTCCCCCCGTATTTTTGCTAAGGACATATGTTGCAATTAAAAAGTAGGAATAATTACTCCAACAGCTCTTGAGGTTTGGCCTAATTACCAAAATATCCCTGTAGTTTGCGAAATACAATAACACCCACTATCTTTAGATCAGCTAACAGAAGACTTAGCCAAAGCCTGGGTAACCTTACAATTATACCCCTTGAAAATCTAACATATTGGCTGAAACAAGTAAAACCACCTGGTATATTTAATGGCAGGGAGTATTAATGTAATTTCCAAACCACAGGGAGGAATTTGTAATTAGGCCAAACCGCAGGCAGTATTGAGGTAATTATTCCTAAATCTAATGACATATAATGAGCGATAAGGCATGCCCTGCATGGAAAAGGTTGACTAAATATATGTTAAATGCTGAAAGACCTTACCAGATGATGATGGATCAATTGTCTCAAAGAACTCTTTCAGTAATTGCTGATAGAATTCGGAGTCATCCAGAAGTTCAGGGTCACCATTTGCATTTGTCTCCTGGTTAATATTTTAAAAAATTTTAAATAATGAATTAAATGTGTAGGAATTTATAATTGCTTTACACCATTATTATGACCACAATATAATATGCAGTCAAGGAATAGAATTAAAATAAAGATATCAGCAGACATAAGCCTTACCTCTTGCTTAGTTCTATCTGTAGAATCTGGAACCTGCTGAAATGCCAAAGCTTAACATCAACATAACATGCATAAACAAACAAAAAACTGAAATAAATTAAAACCTAAACCAAGGTAAGAATTAAACGCAACCTACAGTTCCAAATACGGCAACAGCTGATCTATTCTGCTGCATCCCCTTAATCATTTTACTTGGATCCCTCATATAACCAGCTACTTGTTCACTTATACTCTGTAGGACAGCAGATAGACAGTTATAGAGACTTGTAAATGTCATACCGCAAGATAATCTTGGAGGGCATATGTGAAACCTGGTTAAAGGCATGTAGTTTGTCTTTAATAGCAGCTGCACCTGTCGTGACTTGGGTCTTCCTCTGCCATTTGTCAATCGATTTGTTTCTAAAAGAAGCCACCCTACAACAGACAAAAATTAACAATAAACATTAATAACAAATCCAACATGTATTCTGTTGCTGTTGCCAAGAGGCAATGGAACATAACAAGAATCAAAAGCATTTGTCATTCGTTTCCACAGACAATTAGATGAACTAAAGAAATCCAAAGTAAAACTCTAACATTCAAAATGTTGCGTCCAAAGAAAGACATCAGATGCAAAGGCATGAAGTAAAGCAGAAATCATGAAATGTCAAATGAAGATGACTGCTCCAGATATTGTCTGGTGGCCAAACAGATGAGGAATTAAATTGCCACGGTGCATGGCCATTAGTTCGCTGAAGATGATATTGACCAACTACTCACAGAATGTAGACATAGCATGACAAAGGAGTAACTAACAACTGTGAGATTATGAGAGTACCTTGATTGCATTTGAGAAATTGGCAACCATTCTTCATCAACCTCCCCGTTGGAGTAACCAGAACCTTGTGATTGCTTGGTATCTCTCACAGAATTAGCTTAAGAGTGAAAAAAATAAAAATAAAGAGATCAACCACCACTTTTCTTATCAGCATTGGAGAAGACACATGCAGCGATTAGCTTTACAGTCACTTTCACTACTATAAGGGGAAAAATATACATCCTAGTATGCTTACCTTCTCCAGATTGAATAATTGATGGGTTGTTGTCCAACAATGCCTACCAAAAGTAACTTGAGTCAGAACAAGGAACTCAGCAGGAATGGATAACTTATAAGGAGATAATTTATTAAAATTAATTTGAATATCGTCCTAAGGTCAATAGACTTAAGCTAATGGAATAAATGTTTTCACCACCATAGCACCTGTTGTAATTCCAGTATAGAATCCAATGTCTTCTTTGAGGAAGCAATTAAATCTGAATATGCTTCACTCACTCGACTATCAGTGTCGCAAAACAAGGATCTAACTGGTTCCTGCAGAGATCAATTTGTATTGCAATTAAATTTTAATAATGCATTACATGCTGTTTAGTCAATACTAAAACGTATCAAATTCTAAAGTGAACCTGTGGAAGTCTGTTAGAACTTGAGAATGCTTTTTGCACCAAGAATCTGAGTTCAAGTGTCTTGTCCCAGAGGGCCTTCTCAAGAGGAAACAAAGTATATCAGCATAAGATCTCAATAATAGTAAAGGGTAGAATAAACCAGAACCAATATTAATAGGAATCCAAGTATATAACCAAACAACTTCAACTACATCATTTCAACACAACTCACACAAATACCATGGAGAACTTCAACACAGAAAAAACAACTGTAAGAGGACCAGCTTTTAAAATTGAAGCAAGCTGGCCAATGATTGTTGAAATTTGACTAGAGCATTTAGAGCAAATTCAGAAGTAGAATTAAGGGAATGAACAATCTAATTTAGTGAAACTCTAATGGTTCGCAGCAATATACCCTTTGGTTTTTTACGGCTTGACCTTTTTGAAGATCCTCATCCTTTTGGTGCTTTAGATTCCTCCAAATATCTCTGGATTGATAAATCATAAGAGTAAATTATCATATGGGATAATAAATATAAGCTAAATTCTCTCAGAAATGGTGAACAAGACCAGGACAATGGAAACACCAATAAAGAACAACAATCTTCAGAGATGATTTTAATTGGCTGCATCCAAGACACATGACTACTATTTTTGTGCAGTAGAACAAAGACTAGCCAATTCATCTCAATATTGGCTGCCCAGGAACCAAATTGGCTTGCAAAGCAAACCACAACAATTCGCCTAGGAAAGCACTGTATCCATGGTATATAAACATATAATTGGTCACAAACAGCTACATCGCCAGTCTCACCAGTGATATTATAACCAAGGAAAACAGATTGTAAAAACCTAGAATGTTCTAAAGATTAATAAAATGATTACCACTCTTGGAGGCAATAGAGAGCTGAAGACTTCAAAGAAGAAAATACAAAAAGTTTCCCACATCATAAGCACCAAAAAGGGAAATCTTATTTGTCATTGTTTCTTTATTTAACTGGTCCTGACCTCTATTATAAAAAATTGTTCTGCGCCACACATCAAACAGGACAATTGTTTCATATGTTAACCCAAGTCAAGGCTATTTAACAAAGACAATGGTTCTCTTACAATTTAGCTCCACTAGTGTTACCAAATTGAGTAAATTATTTAGAGCTACTAAAACAACTAATTAAGGAAATGCGAGAATGATCCTTAAAAGTGGTTTCCGATATCTGATTTTCTACCTCATAAAGTGCACCAGTGCAGTTAGTTTTTCTTCATTCAACAGATCAAATATTTAGCAGACTTCATTGTCATATGCCTTACAAACCTAAAATCTGAATTTCTAGCTCATATGATTTAGATAGTTTCTCTTGGTTCAGCAGATCATATATTGAACAAGCTTTATAGTCCTATGGCCTCAAAAAACCTAATGGTGGAATAACATGTTCTATTTTTGATTTTTCCCTTTGGCATGAGAAAATCACACTTCCTAAATTCAGCTTCCCTTGTAAAACGCTTTGCTGCTAATTAAAATTTAAATTTTGTTCATTAACTTCCTAACAAGAATTTCACACAACTTTAGGCCAGATATGATTTCTTTAATTATATGTATTTACCGGTTTGGTTAAAAGCCTAGCCAACCAATCTTTATCAGTAATTCAAGATTGAAGTGCAGAGCCAGCATAAACCCAAATTCTAGTCAGTTGTATAAATGCTACTACATATGCAACCTAAAAAGAAACAGAGTTCTCATAGATATATGTGTGTGTGTGTGTGTGTTTTGGTGCAGCTCAAGGAACGTAAAAAGCAATGTTAAAGAAGCAGTCCAATTACTTACTGCTCCTCATTTCTAAGTTCTCTATATTCTTTCTCTAGCTCCTCCAGCTCCTCGCCCTTTTGCACCTCTTCATCATCATCATGTGCGCCTTCTTCTGTATCCTCCCCTGAGCCTTCTTCATCTTCTCCCTCCCCTCTGTCCTCCTCCTCCTCTTCTTCTTCTTCCTCCTCATCCTCTTCATCATCATTATCATCATCATCATCGTCATCATAATCATTCTGGTCATCCTTATCCTCATCATGAAAATAGTTGTCATCATCATCATCATAATCAACCTAAAAACGAGCAGTAAAGCACAAAAATTTTCAGGAAAATGAAAATGAAAAAAGTGGGATCCCAATAAATAAAGTAGAATGAATCAGTAAACTAAGGAGTAGTCTAACATGAATATTTCTATCTTCCATATCATCGTCGAAACCCAAATCGTTGTCACTCTCCACCATCTTCCTTGACTTCTTCTTCCCCATTATTACAGAAATACCTAAACACAACAAAAACATGGAAAAATTAATTACCAAAATCAGCTGAAGAATTAAAAAATAAAAAATAAAATAAAATAAAATAATGACTCCGTGTACGTTATAACAAGCACAGAAAATGCATAATTGTGTGTAAACTTCAACATGTCGATGCCTACTATGCTGAAATTAAAAGCGAAAATAGTAGCTTATCAAGTGGAAGAAGAGAAATCACCTTTCTACAGGAAATCAATACACAGAAAAAATTGCTCGAAAAGAGAACTTTGAGGAATCAGGGCTTAGGGTTTTAGGGCTGATAATAAGTATACGTTTGCCGAAAAACGACGACGTATGCCTCTTTACCCAACAAAACTTGTATTGGAATTTGGATGAATCCAGCTGAAGAGGTTGAAACACAAAAGAGCATTCAGGGTATCTGGAATATCAAGAATTACCAAGCCCAAGTAAAGTTAACAATACTAATTGGGCCTTATATTTAGGTCCAATTAAATTTGGAGCCCATGAATTCGAACACTCGCCCAATCTATGTTAGCAAAACTTCTTTTTTCTTTTTTTTCTTTTTTTTTTTTTACTTAAGAAAAATGATAAATTTTAAATAAAATTGTAGAAGTGAGAAGAAGTAAAAGTTTAAAAATAAAATAATATTTAAAAAATATGTGAAAGTGGAGGTTTACGTGTCAGGGGAGGAAAAAAAAAAAAAAACTCTACTTTTACCAAAGTCAGTGGTCGTGCAAGCGGTCACTACAAATTTCTGGAATATTTATTGTTTAAAAAAAAATAATGAAGGAGTGATTGAAGGTTAAAATAGCTACTTAAAAGTAGAGAAAGAAAAAGTTCGAAATGTAAATAAAAATGTGATGCTAAAAATATTATCAATTTTTCTTGTTGTTTAAAATATTGATCAAATTTATTTTGTATGAGTTATGGAGTTTGAGCTTTTATTTAATTATTATTTCACGTCAATTGGAGTACTTCATGATATGACTTGATCCCATTCAAATTTCAATTACACTTTACATTATATATCTCTCCTTTATTCGATAAACAAAATCATAAATATATTACATCACCACCTTATCTATGCTGATATCAGAGTTCCAAAATTCATTGTCGCATGATATCCATACAAACTCAATTGATTTATTGTTGTATATTTGAAGTTCTTACCTTCAAATCAGTGGCGGATTTACATGTGGTGAAGTGAGGTCAGTTGACCCCACTGCACGCCAGAAAATATTATTTTTTTTATATATAAGTTATATGTAAATTATAAATAAGGGGGATTTTGACACCACTCAAGAATTGTAGTTGATGTTAGCATAGTTGGCAGAGGCTTTGCATTTTAATGTGAGGTAACTTGTTTGAATCCCATGGGGAGCAGATGTTTGTTGTCTCTTACTTCTTTTTTATTTTCCTTCACTATCACCCTCCTTCTTTTCCCCCAATTTCTTTTCTATTTTCCTTCACTGTCTCTCTGGTGGTTTTTCTTTTCTTTTTTTTTTTTTCTTTTTTCTTCTTCTCTATCTCTTGAGTGCTTGAGCTACTTTGATCAAACCCAAAGAAATAAGTTATTTATTATTTACATTTTATTTCTTAGTATTTATATTGAATTATATATACACACACACATAAGAAAATTTAGGATTTTTAATCGATAAAAAATTATTAGCTCTTTTTTTGATATACATGTATTTTGATTGTTAACTTGGTATTAATTTTTATGTAATAGATGGTTTTGGTATTTGATAAAAATTTAATTTAGGGATTATATAAAATTAAAAGGTGTGATAATTATAAATTATGAAGAAAATACTAAATCGATTGTGTTAAATTTATTTTTTGGTGTTCACATATTAATAGATAAGTTTTTCACCTAAATTTGATTTGTGAAATCAGATGGGTGTGATTTCCTAAACAATTGGATTATATTATGACGACGCTTCAAAGTATAAAATTTCATTAAAAACAATTGGATTAATGTATTTAAATTTTATCTTTTTGATATTAATATATTTTTAATTAAATTTCTTATTGTTATATTGACACCACTTAGTCAAATTCCTCAATCCGCCACTGCTTCAAATTATCAAATCTACTAAATGGAGCCAAAACCTAAAAAGTAAATTTGAAGTGTAAAAAAAAAGCCAAAAAAGAATTCGACCGTAAGTGTAAACATGAAGTGATATCATCTACTGATAATCCCTACATGGCTACAACACATTGCCAAATCTTGGGTTATGATTGACAGGTTTTCTAAGGCTTATAATAAAAAGGCATAACTACCTCAAATTACGAGATTTAACATAATTATCAAAATACTTCGTGAGATTTGAATATCATTGTTACACTCCCTACCATTAATTCATACCTAATGTAGCTTGTACAATATTAAAATTACACTCATTGACATCGAACATATTGACTAAGACATTACAAGCAAACCCTCTGATCATGCTATGTTAAACTTTTCTACTAGTTGAATGAAGAATAAGGATATAATAAGAATTATTCAAATGTCAAAAGATATTTTGATAATACAACAAACCTCATGGGATGTTGAGGTAATTTTTCCCACTAAAATCTAAGGCCATCTCCACCCCAAGTCCATTTGGGGCGTCCACGTCATGTCCACTTTGGATCCATATTTTTAATTATTCTAATTAAAATGTTAATTTTTTCTTTTCTTTTTTTTGAATAGTTTATTTTAATTAATATCAAATTTTATAAATCATACCAATTCATAAATTTATTTGTGTTTTTTTTTTTTTGCATTGAAGCATGTACCTTTTGATATGCTACTTAACAAAATAATATAATTTTTCAATTATTAATTTTTTCCATGGAAAAGGAAATAACATAGATCAGCATAAATATATTAAAATAATATTATACACATTAAAATAACATAAAAAGTATCATCTTGGATTAAAGGAGGGAAATATTATTTGAGATGTTATTTTTATAATACTATTTTTGTTAATGTGACTGAAAAAAAAAATAAAAAATCGAATCTATAATAAATTTAGGGTTGGAAATTGTCCTATATAAACACACCTAAAAATTTTAAAATATGTCCAAGACCAACTACTTTAAGCTCACAAATTGCCATCCTTTTCAGTGAATGGAATATTCGAGAGAATGTTAGTTTGCACATAATGGCAGAAACTTGTAGGTATGAATTTTGGAAAGTCCTTTTCAAAATGTCATAGAATATATTGTAAAACATTTTTAAACTTGAGAGCTTCCATAAGCCTATCTAATCTATTTATATATAATTATATACTAATCTTCACCGTTCATTTGAAGAATTGAGAAGTATAAATGAGAGAAGTTTATTAACAAGAAGTTTGTTTGCCTATAGTAATAGATATTTTTGTATATCCATAATCCGCGGAAGGTTTTTTAAGTCAAGAAAAAATTATCCATCAATGTAGTATTGTCATAAAGAACTAATTTATCATAGGGAATTGAAATTTATATTTTAAAAAATGATATTCAGACTCTATCTTAAATTACTCATCATGCGCGAAATTATAGAAGATCCCTTTTAAGATCAAGCAATTCCATTGAATTGAGTATGATTGTATGTATGGTAATATCTACTATAACAAGTAAGATGATAAGTAAGATTTCGAGCAATAATATTCTTTTCTTAAACAACTTCTTTTGATGATCCTTCATCAGATGATGGATGGAGATCCATAATTTTTATTTCCATTGGAAATTAGGAATTTTTCAATTTCTACTCGTAAGAACCTCTTTCTGAAAATTGGCTTTGTCAAACCCCATGATTGTAACTAGCATAGACAGGTTCTTGAATGCTTGTTGTCGTAGTTGTATTTTTGAGTAATTGATAAAATTATCCCTTAGTTGATAAAAAATATTTTATATATTTTTGAAATAAATGTATCTTTTAATCATCATTTATAGTGAAAATGTTTCATGTAACTTGTCACTTATAGTGAGTTAAAATAATTTGATACAAAGTTTTTCTTTAATTATAGCTTTCTTTCTTTTGTTTTTTTTGTTTTTGTTTTTTAAATATATTAAGCAATTGCCTAAAACAATTGTTTATATGTCATCATTTTGTTATTTGTATTTTAATAATAAATTAATAAATGATAGTTTTTATGTATCCCTTTTACTAAAATTCAATTGTTAAACAAAATATTAGAAATCTGATATTAATTGACTCTCAGAGTTTTAGGAAGAAACTTGTGCAAATGAAAATATTGGGGTATCCTAGAATTAAATAATTTATTTTGTAAAATTTCAAAATTCAATCCTTCTACAGTTGAATTTTTAGTATTTTTTTAACATTGAAACTATAAATTCGTAGTCGTTAATTCACTATGAGATATCTAAATATGAAAATACTTAAATTTAAAAATATCATTAAGAAATGAAATAAAAGATAAGGTCCAATCGAAGAAAGATTTGGCATCGACTAATATGAACTAGCATATAATATTTTCACCAAAAGTAAGACTAAGATGATTTGAAAGGTATTATTTACTTTTAAAAAATAAAACAAAATATTTTCTCAAAAGTAATCTTGCCAATTGCAATATAGTAAAGTGTAAATATCAATTGGTGAAATGTCAGTATCAATTCTCTTTATCCTATTATGATCAAAATTCAGTAATTCAAACGTTTATTAAATTAGTTATTCTAATAAGCTCTGACTAATGGCTAACAATTCATTATTTCCAAGTTATGAAAAGGATGGGAACTTGATAACTCTCTCACCGTTAGCGATAGAACCCTAACAAAGATCCCGCATGCCTTAATATACATATCGGTGTCTTCAATGATGAAAAGAGTAACTTTGGAAGGATTTCCTCTCCTACAAGGAGATCATTGTCCTCCTCGATGTCATTAAGGTAGTCATCTATTTTAAGGATTTATAGTATATACGATTTACCAAAAGATCATTAAGAAAATCAATAATAAAAGCAAGAAATGGGCTAGTGAGGAAAATCATAGACCTCAAAACTTTACAAAAAATTCACCTTGAGATAACTCTCTCAATCGAATACAAAAATTCTAAAAGAATTAGTATGTGAATATTATATTATATTTTAATTCATAGATTAATTAAATACATAATTAATTGTTTTTAATTTAATAGTATTTTGTGATTTGTTTTTGATTTGATGTATGAAGATAAGTCAAATCTGTCAATTTATAAATATAAGAAACTAAGCCATGTTCATCTCTTAATGAGATCTAGTTATAGATTATTAATACAATAGATCTTTGTGATAGGTTGAATACAAATATTTGCTCTCTCCTGCTCAGTTGACTGCTACAGGAAATTATGGGACTATTTATAGGGGGGGGGAATTGTACAATGATCCTGACATTCGTATTTGTAGTATTCAATCTCTGCCGTCCACATGTACCCATCTCAAGGGCTAGGATCTTCTTTGGTTGTACGGGAGGGATCATCATCTGGATGGGCTTCTTTTTTTTTTTTTTTTTTTTTTTTTTTTTTTTTTTTTTTCTTTGGGCTTGTCTGGCCCATGACGATCGACTAAATATTTCCCTTATTTGGAGTCGGGCCTATTTCAGATATAATTATCATCCATATCATTATCAGTTTTGTTGTGACAATTAGAAAGTGATTTTTGCAAACAAATATTTGTTAATTACATTACTATTAGAAAATGACTTGTAAAAAATAATAAGTTAATAATACAAGTCACGACTGCTTCGAAGCATGTATATCGTCTATAGGAAGAACATTATTCGACACTAATTGTTACATACTGAAAACTATGAGCCCCTTTGTTTGTATTTTCAGAGATTGTTTTTACATTTTTTATTATTTGAAATTTAAAAACCATTTGTTTATCTATTTTTCATTAAAAATATTATCCATTTTTATTTTTGGACCACTAAATGCAGGACAAGTTTTACTAAACACAAGACACTTGAATAGTTTTATATCCATTTAAACAATCACCCAAAAAAAAAAAAATCCCCTTATATATTTGAGGTCCGGCAATTTCTACCAAACTCTTTTCAAATTTTGGCCGTCAAATGGCAAAAATCTTTTTAATATCGCCACATATTGGCGGACATAGTGGAAGATGTCTGGCCAACATGGTCGGACATGGTTTATTAATTTTCCTTTCTTTCTTTCTTTTTTTAATCGTTGACATTGGTGGACCTCTCACCAAAATTTCGGTGGAAGATGTCCGTCCAACATGGCCAAACATGATTTTTTATTATTATTATCTTTAATGAGGTCCACCAATGATTGGCAGACCTCGAATGAAATGTACCACCATGTCTTGCGAATAAGGTGAAAGATGTTCAGCCGTGTTTCGGTTTTATGAAAATGAAAATACAACCAAACCTGCCTATATTTTTTGTGAAGTCTCTCATATCTGAATCTTTCGATTTTAAAAGAAATTTTGTAGCAAGAATTTTAGAATTTGCATGTAATTCCTTCAATTAAATTTTTATAGTTTAGCAACATAAATAGTGGGAATAGTTATCACCTTACAGGCAATACACATTTTTCTTACACGTTATTAACCACATCTACACATGAAACCTTTTCGAATCATTCATACAATTTTTTCCATATTTCTTTTACACAATCAAATCCAAACGAAAATATTGGCAATCTATTAATCTAATAGATTTGTTTTGTACGTGTCTCTTACTATCTTTCCAAGATTGTGGAAACTTTTTTGGTTTCAAAATTGCACATGGGATGATGACTTCAAAGTTCAAAGAGTAAATCACGGCCCATAATTGACATCGACACCTCTAGTCCCACATGGCACACCCCATAATTTGGTGATTTCCGTGGCCCCATTGCCATTGATCGAATCTAACATGAAAAGGTTTTGGGTTTAGGTGGATTTTTTGAAGTATATTATAATAACTCAAAAATAATTTTGATGTGTCAATCAATAAATTATTCGGGTCTTATAAAACTCAACAACCTAATAAACCCAATTCAAGAATATACAATTAATCATGCATGCTTGTTGTTTCTCATAGATAATATCTCTATTCAGTCATTGAGATTTATTAACCATTGTTTGGAAAAAATAAAAAAGTTAAAAGGACTTTCACCTTGTTTTGTAAAGCTTGAGCCTTGAAGCACCTACCAAATCACGTTAAATAGCGAGTTCTTGTTTAATACAACTTAATTTTATTATATTGAGAGATGAATTGTATTAATTGTACATTATATTATCTTATTAATGATTATGTATCTATTACTTACAGCATATATGTATAAAGTCGTAATTTTATAAATAATGATGAGACCATGTCAAATTCGAATATTTGAAATTCATTATCCTACAAGTGCAATAAATTTATTATTGTGAATTTGAAATTCTTAATTCCAAATTTATCAATTCAAAAACAATTTAAAAATCATTATGAAGCATCCCATTCCATCGTTTTGATCATTAAAATATATTTTTGTTTTTTCCTAATATTTTATAATCTTTTATTTTGATAGAAATCACACCTTTTCATTTTTTTGATAAACATTTTGAAGAAACATGAAACACCACACCAACCCACATAATCTTGCAACCAAAAGAAGTGGCATTGGAATATCTAAGTGAAAACTCTTGATACTTAAGTTAAAAGGTTGAAGTCGAGAAAATAAGAATTTCAATATGCTACTTTTTGACCATTTATAAAATTAGTCACTTTTTCTAAAAAACAATACCTCTTGCAAGCGCGGCTATAACTTTTATCAAATTCAAATCTTGAATGATATAACCTTTTTTTCCATTGAAATTCACTAAAGCAAACCATTAACAATTATTACTATTATTTTATGAAAAAAGAATATGTCCATTAACAGGATTGCATGGATTAAGGAGAAAGGCAAAATTCCTAATATCCAAAACAAAAGAAACTCTTGCTGTTGTCCTTTTGGATGTAGTGACACCATTTCTTTTTTTCTATATGGGTTTGATTTTCATCGTGTAGCCTTTTCTCTACCGCATAATAATATTTATATAGTTTAGAGTATTTATCTTATATTTAATTCATATATTTAAATTTTAGAGTAAATGTCATTAAGCTACCCAAACTATACGCATTTTTGTACTTTGCATTCTAATAAAAAAAAAGTTTTATTTTGCCATTTTAACTTTGTAAAATTTTTCACTTTGCAACCTCAGTGTATTTTCCGGTGGACATATGCCGTTGGTAGGTGACATTGTGCAAAATTTCGCAAAGTTCAGGTGGTAAAGTGAGACTTTTTCTATCTTAATATTCAAACACGTGTCCAATGTGTGAATATTCCGGTGAAATATTCCTCGGAAAATGTACTAAGGTTGCAAAGTGAAAATGTCGCAAAGTTGAGATGGTAAAGTGAAATATTTTTTTGATTAGATTATAAAGTGTAAAAATACGCATAGTTCGGGTGGCTTAATGATATTTACTCTAAATTTTAACATGTATTAATATAATGTAATAATTTAATGAAAAAACAAACAAAATAATGAATTATCTACTGGCTCTGGCCCTCAGAGCTTCAGCGGTACGTCTCCCCATACTCTTTTCTTCACCCTCACACACACACACACACACACACACACAGAGCACGCACATTATTATTATCTATAAATAAATTCAGACCATAGAAGCCCTAATGCCCTTAGATCAACTTGGATCTTCTTTCTATTTGAGAAAATGATGGTGAAAATTTCTTTCTTGCTTTCTCTGTACTTTGTCTACTCTGTTTGTGCTCTTGCTCCACCTGCTCCTTTTGAAGGTATGACCATAAACATTTTAACCACTTATTTGAGTTCACATTCTGATAATTCATGGTATAGAATGTAGATCTTTGCTTGTGCCTCATTGTTTCTTGAAATGCAAATTTTCTCACCCAAAATGTGATCTTGAATTATGTCTTTTTTTTTTTTGGCTTGTTTATGGGGTGTGTTTTTTACATTCTTCTACACTTTCTGAATCTCCCAATTTGAGCTTTTGTACTTTGTTGGTACTGGCGAGGAAAACAAAAGACAATGTTAGGAAGAATAATTTTATTTATTTGCTTATTGAAGGAAATATTGAGAAAAGGAAAACTTGAGAGAAAATGTAGGTTAATTGGTAAAAGTTATTTTTCTCGCAAAACGGCGAGAAAAATGATGGAGAAACTTATTTGTCTCCTTCTTCGATGCGTAATAACTTTCCTTCTCATTATTTACTCAATTTTTTTTTTTAAATAATCAAACAAATTTGATAATTTTATATATATTTTTTTCATTTTATTTTTCTTTTTCTCCTTAAAATTCTTAAACCAATCATAGCAATGATTTCTTTTTAGTACTGGGCTCCTCTCCACTGTTTGTGTATTATTGTTTGTGTATTATTGTTTTTGTTTGTGAAAGTGAAGCAACTGAAGTTGCAATTATGCATGTTGAGGGGTACTCTTAAAGCGTGTGAAAAGCTCATAAAGTAATAACTAGACAAGAATATAGAATAAAGAACTCTAGCTGGAAAAAGAATGTAGCCTATAATACCCTGTGCCTTCCCCTATAAATACCCTTTTATACTCATTTTTGACACTTGATTTAGGAACCAAAAAAAAAAAAAAAAAAAAAATTATATTATCAAGGCATATGCTTATAATGTTTCAGTGAATAAGTTAGATTTTTAGAGGTTAACTGTCATGCTACACATGTTCCATTAAGATTTCCGTCATCTGATTTAATATCAAATCTCAAGGATGTTGAGGTCAATTTCACAACTAACAATCTTTTACCAAAGTGGCACTTACTCATGTTTTATCTTGTCAATCTTGTGAGCTTCAGGGCTTCTACCGAATGGTAACTTTGAGGAAAAACCAAACCCCAAACACCTCAAGAAAACAGTGCTCCAAGGCAAATATGCACTTCCCAAATGGGAAATTAATGGATTGGTGGAGTACATCTCCGGCGGCCCACAGCCCGGCGGAATGTACTTCGCTGTGGCCCATGGCGTCCATGCCATTCGCCTCGGGAACGAGGCCTCGATTTCCCAAACAATCCCTGTTAAAAATGGCTCACTTTATGCACTCACGTTTGGTGCATCAAGAACTTGTGCACAAGATGAGGTCTTGAGGGTCTCAGTGCCCCCTCAAACAGGGGACCTCCCCTTGCAGACCCTTTATAGTAGCAATGGAGGAGACACTTATGCCTGGGGATTTAGGGCTAATTCCAATTCTGTGAAGGTCATTTTTCATAATCCTGGGATGCAAGAGGATCCCGCTTGTGGCCCTCTTTTGGATGCTGTTGCTGTGAAAGAACTTTTCCCTCCAAGGCCCACTAGAGGTTAGTGTCAAAAACCCTCTTGTGTTTATATTCTTGTTGCCTTGCCTGTTCGGGATAGTTGCCTCTCGACGCCCCATGAGGTTTAACATGATTACAAAAATATCTTTCGACAATTGCCTTGTCGCAAGTTTCGCCGTCGAAAAACTTAATAAAATATGTAATATTATAAGTAGATCATATTGACTGAAATATTGTAAGTAGACCCCATATATAGGTCGTCAATACGGCACGCATAAGTTTTTGCGGTCTAATTGTAATGTTTCAGTCAATATGTTAGATTTTAGGCAGTATAATTGTAATGTTATGTACAGTTTATTAAATTCTCCATCAGCTGAACGACATGGGCTGCTACTGGAGTTATTAAACTAGAACGATCTTTTTATAAAATTTTATGAAGTGTAGAGGTAATTTATTATACCATTGCCATCTTTAAATTCAAGAAAGCTACTTTATATCAAAACTAACTCATTTGTGACTACAGAAAACTTGGTCAAGAACAATGGTTTCGAAGAAGGTCCTCATCTCTTAATCAACTCTTCCCACGGTGTCCTCCTCCCTCCTAAACAACAAGATTTGACTTCCCCACTTCCCGGATGGATAATCGAATCCTTAAAAGCCGTAAAGTTCATAGATTCAAACCATTTCAACGTCCCCTTTGGAAAAGCTGCAGTAGAACTTCTTGCAGGAAGAGAAAGTGCCATTGCCCAAATCATCAGAACAATCCCAAACAAGGCCTACAAACTTTCGTTTGTCGTTGGAGATGCTAAAAATGGCTGTCACGGATCCATGATGGTCGAAGCGTTTGCAGCTAAATCGGCCTTTAAAGCTCCCTTCAAATCTGAAGGAAAAGGGAAGTTCTTGAGTTACAGTTTCAAGTTTGTGGCAACATCGTATAGGACGAGGTTAACTTTCTTTAGCTCGTTCTATCATACTAGGATCGATGATTATGGGAGTCTCTGTGGTCCTGTTCTTGATGAAGTTCATGTTTTACCTGCTGCTAAGGTTTAATATGTCTGCATCTTGAAGTTTGATATATGTAATAGAGATCCATTGACGAGGTTATTAGTGTTTTTTCTAGTTTCTTGAGACAATTTACCACTATTTGAAAGAGTTGCAAAAGAATAATTTCTTACCTTTTAGAATTACAAAATCTTATTTTTATTTGTCTTCGTTTTATGCATTTTACCAGCAGTTAGTCGTGGTTTATAGAAATTATTGATGTCAATCTAAAATAATTTGAAAAGTTTATTCACAAGGTATTTTTTTAGCAAATATTGTTAGATGAAAGTAAGTATAGCTATTCTTGTTCTAGACTTTGAACATTCATAACATTTTACAAGGATCAGGAAACTAAAGACAAATTATTAACAAGTGTAGCCAATTTTAAAGTGTGTATTCCTAATTTTAGAAAATAAAGATTTTTTTTTTTTTATAATCAAAATAGACCTTGTGAGATTTTGGTAATTAACTTCACAAATGTGAGAAATATAACAGTATTGAGTTTCTTGATAAATCAAACTGTGCCAATGACTATAACTTGCATAAAATAAAAAGAAAAGAAAACACATCTATTTTTATCATTGTCACATAATCCAGATCCACATCTTTTTCCATAAATAAAACAATATTATACACATATATTGAGATATAATGCACAAATTTATACATTTAATAATTAGAATATGATTAAGATTTTTAATGCATTACATACGTTATAATACTAAGAGAAAATTAGGCTGCGAATGGTTGTTATAGCAAGTTAAGATTAATAGTACTTTTGGAAGAATATGTGAAAACATATTATAATAATAACTATATTTACCTCTTATGCTTTATATATGATATGGATGTTTACATCTATATATTCTAAGACACCCTTAATCTTAACTTACTCTTATAAATATCCACACTCTACTGATTTTTTGCTTACATTAGATTATATGCATAATTATGTTACATATATTAATTATATATTCTAATTCTTAAATACACACAGTGCAGACTAATATATAATTATATATTCTACTTATTTTTTGGACTGTGCACTGAAAACTAGTTTCCATGGTTCATTTTTTTGAAAGAAGTAAAATATATATAAAAGTATTGCTTAAATGATGTTTAATAAATGTAGGAAACATGCGTAACTGCTAGAGAATGCATATCAATACAACAACTTAAACAACCTATCGCTCATAAATAAAGAAATGAACAAATGAATAAATAAATAATGTGATAATTATCTCAGCACCCCTTGAGATTTATTATAATCATCAAAATATTTCTTAATATTTGGATAATTATTATCACACTTTTTGAAATTTAGATAGTTATCACTTATTATTACATTCCCCAAAAATTCTAAATATTACAAGTACACCGTATAATTGTAATATATGACTTAGCTTGGGGATCTAATTGTAATTATGAATATGTTCAGGAAGTGTAATTATAATTATATATTATTACATTGTGCACTAGTGGTAAAATGATCCAAGTATTTGGGGTTATTTTGACAATTATGGCAAATCTCAAGGGTTGTAAACGCAATTATCCCATAAATAAATTTGAAGAATGAAATACTGCGATAACGGCATAACGCTCTTGGTTCTTTGCTGTCACCTTTTTTCTGCTCCTCCTCGCATTGACTCATTCCCACTCACACAGTCGATGCCTCCCCTTTTATTGCGTTGCCATACAAAACTATTCCCAATTTAATTCCACCATTTTCAAGCTCTCGCTTTTACTCTTTTCCTCTGTGTTCATCCCTTCGAAATTCTTCGTCTCTCAAAAGGTTCACCGGGTCCTGCCATTTTGGTGTGGGTAAGCATCTATTAATCATGCCGCTTTGCTGAATCTTCTACTTGTTTCTGTTATTGTTTTTCATTTTCCTTCCATTTATTGATTTCTGTAATTACTTTTAACGTCTGTGTTTTAATTTTTATGGGTGGTTTTTGATCGTCAAGATTCTGTTTTGGGAGGCTGAAGCATTGTGGGGAACAGAGGAAGAGAACATGGCGAGTATAGGAGGTTTGGATCTTGCAACTGGGGTCGGTGGAAGGATAGATAAGAATGATGTTCTATCAGCAGTGGACAAGTATTCTACCTCTGCCCCTTTGTTTGTGTTTGTGTAATGTAATTGATAAATTGGAAGAGTGAAATTTTTTAATGTGGAATTTTGATGGGATTTGTTGTCTTCAATTAGTTAAGAAGATTGATATTCCAAATATTTTCATGTTGAGTTGATGGTGGAAGTAGAAACATGCAATGCAATTGCACCATTGGTTGAACAATGCTTCGATATATGAAGGGAACTAGTTAAATATGATTGTGGGAGGTGTTTGATTTCCTTTCAGATGCTTTATTTCATGACGTACTCATTCCATGAATTCGTTCAAATATTTTTCTTATTAAAACAATTGGCTGTGAATGTAATACACTTGCATGTATCCGTGAAACGAAGTAAGAGATGAAACATGTTTTGGAGCGACGATCCAAGATGCTTTTGATTTATAATCTTGGCTATCGTTATTTAATGAGCCATGAGGGAGGTCATGCTCACATCTCATTCGATCATAAATTAGTCCCCCTGTGTGTTGAATTGTGGGAGAAATATAGTAATGTTATATCTTTCTAGTTTCTTTGGTTCTTCCTGTGGAGTTTGTATTGTATGAGGATTAGATTTTGCTGTCTTTTGAGTTAGATAAACTAAGTTAGATTTATATTTCAAGATTTTACACCATGTACTGCCTTTAAGTAAGCTAGGCCTCCTTTTATTGGGTTCACAGTCAGTTAGTATGGTTCTTACCTAGCAACATCTAGTAATAAAGACCGTTCTGTTTTTTTGCTCGAGGCCAGAATTTAGCTTCAATCCATATGATGCACTAGAACCTAATGCTTGCTATCCCAACCTTTTATTTTATTATAAGATATTTTATCATTTCTAATTTTTTCAGATCATTTTCACATAAATTGATGTTATTCTAGACAATCAGCAAGGGAAATCCAGCTTTCATTTTCATTTAAAATTGTGTGGTTTCGTTTTCACTTGATTTTTGTTTGACATCGACTTTGATGTGTTTGCTCTTTTGATTTTTATTGTGTTAAAAAAATTATGATCCAAGTGCTTCTGTAAATCAGGTACGAAAAATATCATGTTTGCAATGGAGGAAAAGAGGAAGAGAGGAAAGCTAACTACGCTGACATGGTGAAATGTCTTATTTTTCATGCTCAACTTTCACTAGGATTGCTCTTCTAGTTTCTGCATTTCTTGATAAATTTTATCTACTTTATACCAACCTAAAATATAAAGCATAATATTATGATTTCAGGATCGTTATGTGAATCCTCACCTGTAGATTGCGTTAGTAAGAAAGCGTGGTCTTATTTGATCCTTTGTTTACTTCTTTTTGCTCCTAAATAGTAGCAGCATCTTTCAACTATCATGGAATCTTATAAGTTAGCATGAAAATTAGTCTCCTCATTTGTTAAAAAGGGGCCATATTTCCTAAATTATGGTTTATGGACATGAAAAGATGTTTTTATCAGCAAGAGTTAGAGGTATACAGAATCTTGTCAGTGCTCAAATGATAACGTCCTCTATTCTCTTTCACTATGCTGTTTCTTTATCTGGTAGGACTAGTTTGATCGTTTGACGGTGCATCTGTGCATTGTCTAAATATGATAATACATATAGTACACAACAAATGTCTTGTTAATGTAAGATTGCCTCATCCCTTTTCCAGGTTAACAAGTACTATGATCTTGTCACAAGCTTCTATGAGTATGGCTGGGGAGAATCATTCCATTTTGCACCCAGGTGAATGATTTGCTTCTCTATATAGTCTTTTTCCCTATACTTCAGTTCATAATTCATCACATTTTTCTCAAAGGAAGGCACTGCGGAGACACGATTGAATAGTATAGAAACAAAAGGCATAATTACCTCAATGCCCCTGTGGTTTTCCCTAATTACAGAAATGCCACCTCTGGTTTGGTAATTACAATCACCCCTTTTTGTTAGTTTAGTTGATGGAAAATTTTATGAAGCCTAAGTAATATTACAATTTGCCCGAAGGGTTGCAAGTAGACCTCTGGTTAGTCAGTTACTGTAACAGTAGGGGATGTTATTGTAAGTTACCTAACGACAAAAGTGTTTCTATAATCCAGATAAAAACTCAAGGGGTGTTGAGGTATTACCTGTAAAAAGAAGTACAAAACGAAACAGCATGTACATTCCAAATTTGAGCAGCAGATTTAAGAAGTCTACACCCATGGTTGTAACCATTAGTATTGGAAGTCTCATTGGCTCCATTTTTCAATAATGCCTCATGCATTTCAGTCCATTTGTAACCAAAAAATCTAAAATAAAATGAACATTGAGCACATAAGTAAGATTTTCACATTATGCCACAGATGGCGGGGAGAGCCTCTCCAAGCGAGCATTAAGCGTCATGAGCATTTCCTTGCCCTGCAGCTTGGCCTGAAACCAGAACAAAAGGTTTTAAACATTTTCTGGACTTCCTCTTTGGAGCTATATATCTTTTACTTCTATCTCTTTGCCCTGAGTTGACGTTGAAGTTCTTCTTTGACTGCAGGTCTTGGACGTAGGATGTGGAATTGGTGGACCATCACGAGAAATTGCTCGATTTAGGTAATGTGTGAAGTTCATTCTTTTTATATGTTCAGTTCAATGCACTTGTTATAAAGGGTAACACGTTTATGATCCATAATGGTACCGTTTGTAAAAATTTCGTTTACATTTTAAATTGTGCTTATTTCAGGGGAAAAAAACTATGTATATTGTTTAGTGATTTGCTCTGTGATTTTGACAAATATTTATATTGAAGTTTGTTGGCCACCTCTGGATATATTCATGAATCAACATGTTGCCTCAAACTCTTCGTTTTCCTATTGACATCTTGCAGTTACACATCGGTTACAGGTCTCAACAACAATGAATACCAGATATCTAGAGGAAAGGTACATGGGCCATATCTTATGTTTCTTGGCAAGAAGATTATAAAGATCTATACCATGTTGTTGGAATTCTTTTTGTCTGAGGTCGATGTTTTACTGTAGAAGATCACCATAGTTATAGAAAATAGAACAATTTTCGATTTGAGATTCACTTCTATGATGGTGTGATTTCATACTCTTATGTCCTAAGAGATTTTTCTCAGCTAACTGTTTATATTGTTGTTTACCATCTATGTATGCATTACATAGGAACTAAACCGTATCGCTGGAGTGGGCCAGACTTGTGACTTTGTTAAGGTCAGTGAAAGTTTTTACTTCATTATGCTTCTTAGTGTTTCCAGTTTTGGATCAAATTTTCATAATTATGCAGGCCGATTTCATGGCAATGCCATTTCCTGACAATACCTTTGATGCGGTGTATGCAATTGAAGCCACCTGCCACGCCCCCGATCCGGTTTGTACACTGATGAAAAAATTATAGATGATACAAGATATGAAAATGTTCTTCATTATTACGACAATGCTTGTTAATTTTGTTACGTGAGTTTTCTTGACTTGCTCTTTTTCAATCCAGGTTGTGTGCTATAAAGAGATATATAGAGTACTGAAACCTGGCCAGTGTTTTGCTGCATATGAGTGGTGCATGACCGATACCTTCGACCCCAACAATAAAGACCACCAAAAGATTAAGGTGATCGCCATGTGTAAAAATGCTTTTGAATATAACTTTGAACATTGATCTGAGGTTGAATATCAGTCGATCTATTTTGTTGGACGTACTTCACTCTATTCATGCTAGAATCCTAGATGGGTCTAACTTTGAAAAACAAAAAGCAACATTAAGGTCCTTGGGAGGGTTCCTAGCTAAAACCCGCTGATGCTGATTAGTAGAGGTCGAATTGAGGATAAGAAGTGTTGTAAACTTAAGTTGAGGATTGAGGAAATGATTACCTACCCTTACCAGAATCCTTAGTCTGACATGGACCAGTATGGCCGTGTTGTGACGGCATCATAAGATAATGTCACTTGCCTTTATCGAATGACCACCTTTGAGTTTCAGAAGTCGTACCTAACCCACGTAAATAGATGCAGACTTTAGAGGGTTCTGATATTTTCCATTAGTTGCAAAAGTAATTTGTTCTTTTCGAGCATTTATGCACATCACACGCAATGTAGAGATTTGATTTAAACTTTCATCTATACAGGCTGAAATTGAACTAGGTAATGGTCTCCCCGACATACGACTCACAAACCAATGCCTTGAAGCTCTTAAGCAATCCGGTTTTGAAGTAAGTTGCCAAATCATGGCCTTTCTTATGAGTCCACTTTGCTTCTTCATAAAATAGTAAGACAAAACAAAAACATCGTTCTTTTATCATGCTAAAGGTCATATGGGAGAAAGATCTTGTATTGGACTCGTATGTCCCATGGTACTTGCCCTTGGATAAAACTCACTTCTCCCTCAGCAATTTTCGAACGACAGCAATTGGACGTCTTGTTACAAAATATATGGTAAGATTTGTACGTCAATGTGAAAATTCATAAGATTGTTATTCTTAGGTTGAACTTTAGTCCCTTCTTTTATATTTTTCTTGTAGGTAATGGCTCTAGAGAAAATGGGAGTTGCTCCCAAAGGAAGTGGAAGGGTTCAAGAAGTCTTACAGAAATCTGCAGATGGGCTTGTTGCTGGTGGAAAGTAAGAATCTTTTATGCTTTTGCGTGCTCTTAATTTCTATCCTTTGAATCCTTCCCACGGCATAGGGGTAGACTTACAGTTTAAGATATGAGATCTTATTTTAGAAATAATTAGCGGGTGTTGGAGCTTATAAGTTATTCAAAACATCTTATAAGAGCCTATAAGATATCAAAAAGTGATTGGTTTTTTTTTTTTTCCCCCCTTTTGAAATAAGTTTGTAAGTTCCACGTTTATATGTTTTTTTTTTTTGAAGAAAGTAAGGAGTTCCTAATTTATTTATGCCTCTTCATCTAAAGTCCATTATAATTACAAAATTTTTGTTTCTAACATCTTATAAGTTCTAATATCTTATTTTATCCAAACACTTCAACAACTTATTTCTAAAATAAAATCTAACATTATATTAGTTCCAAAAATATCTTATAAAATATAGGAGCTTATAAGATACTTTAAATAAGCCTAACCAAACACCTCTTATTGAAGTGTGTAGGTAAAATAAGATCTTGGAGTTTATAATATGTTGGTAAAAATTTTGTAATAAACTTAAATGAGCACACAACATATTAAAAATAGATCAGGAACTCCCAATTTTCATTATTAAGTGGTTATAAGATCCTAACATTATATCTTAAAACCTTATAATCTCTTTTCCAAAAAATCAACAAACACTTTACGAGATAATGTAAGCTCTCATACGTTTTATAAAATGTTTATAAGCTCATCCAGACACATGCCATGTTTCACCTCCATAAGAAAATTGATAACACTTTCCTTTTTTCATGCCCACATATTGGTTTATTTTTACGACAACCCTTTCAAATCTAACGTTCACGTCTTATGATGGGTTTTTTTCAGGCACGGAATCTTCACACCGATGTATTTCTTCTTGGCTCGAAAGCCCTGTTAGGAGACTTAGCAACATGGCTATATGCAACTTGAAGCTCTTCCTTTATTCAGTGATTTTGTTTATCCTAACCAGTACAAGATTTGGTTAGAACTGTCTGGGTATGATAATACTAGGTTGTTTTTTTTCCCTTAATGGTGCATTGTCTGTCAAATTTTATGCAACTTAACACATAAAAAAGTATGTGGGCATTG